>CAUYRH010030571.1:0-15243 GCA_963574655.1 Perodicticus potto | reverse complement strand
TTATGGATTTGGGAGATAAAAGACCAGGATTGGAGAGAAGTACAGAAAAAGTTGCTCCAGTGTCCAAAAGAAATTTTCTCTCCTGGCACTCCGCTATAAGGCAAACCTGGGGCTCTTGAGGGGTGATGACACAAGCTGGAGCCATGAAAATTTGCCCTGGGCACTCTCAGTCCAGTTTGGGCTCCGATGGGGTCCCTGTTCCAGGAGGCCTTCGCCTCTGGGGACAGGCCACCCTCCAGTGGTCACCCCTGCATTCTGGACAGGGGCCAGGTGGCTTGCCCAGCCAGTGGTATTGCTGGGGGCAGTCTACTCTGGAGTGGCCAGTCTGACCACATTGGAAGCACTTGGTTTTACATATTCTTTTTTTAATCCAGGAATATATTTAATTATATTGAATGACTTCTGAGATGATGAAATATGTCTTGTTGTATTATAGAAATAGATTCCCAAATATAACCTCAGCCTCAAATTCTTGGCTTAAATCCTATTTAGTATCAGTAGATTATTTTTTAACAGACCATTGAATTTAATTGTATTTTAATTTTTTTTTTAAATTATTATGCTGATTGAGATTGATTCATCATTTTCTATTTTTTGCACTTTCTTCATCATGGTTTAGAATAAGCATTATTTCATTATTAATGTGCTAGTCCTGGTAAAACTAAAATCCAAAATCAAAATCTAAAGTGCACCTCAAATTACATAGATCCTAAGTTCCCCCAATATTCAGCAAAGTTTGGGAAATAGAAGAGCCTGCTCCTACTGGGATTTGTACTATATGAATATCTTTTTGATCTTGAAAATACACATCCACCAAACTCTCCCACTTATTATTTCTATTTTTAAACACTTGCTGAACTCATCCTCTTGTACAATAATACATCAAATGTCATCAGATGGCCTTGTCACAAAAAGCAAAGACCCCAGTCTCTTGTAATTTTTTCCCTTTTCTCCAGCAGCAACACTTTAAAATCATTTTGGATCTCAAGGTAGGTAGGTGTACCTTTAACTCTAAAAATACATGTTCCCACATGTGCTGAAACTATGTTAATTCATCTCCCTGTCCTCACACTTTAGGGGCAGATCAGAGTTTTTTTGGAGGAGCTGGAAGCAGGAAGGTCTCTGTCCTTCTGGCCTCACGAACTGCAAGGGCCAGTCACCCGACCTGTTCAGGGCCGTTGTTCCCAGCACAGAGTGGCCACAAGCCAGCAGGGCTGCAGAGGGACAGGCCGGTCACCTCATGAGATGGGACCTCTCCACGCTCGCAGTCCCATGATGACGTTTGATGCGTGCTCAGGTCCACTTGGAAGTGAGACAAGCAACCGCTGGGCTTTGCAGGTGGATGAGCTCAACGTTCTCATTTTGCTTAAGTTTGTAAGGAGTTTCTCTGATTTGCAACTGACAGACTCCTGGCTAAGCAGGAGCAGGAACTGCTACTGGATTTGTGAGTGATAGAACGCACATTTTAGAACGGACTTCAGTGTGGGGAGAATACCAGGGAGTAACTGGCTAATCTGTAGCCTCTGCCACCTGCGACTCTAGCCAGGAATCTACCAATCTACCAAAGCTGCAGCCTCAGGGCTCCAGGAGTAAAATGAGACAATTTGCTGTCAATCTGGATTGCACTGTATAAGGCAGAGGCTAGTTTTCAGGAAAACTGGCCCATTCAGGCAGCAGAAAGCGAACGAATGCAGGGCCAGGCACCCAGGGTAAGTCTTTGGTTATCACGGGACCAGGAACTTGGTCTTCAGCTGAAGTCAGGACAAGCAATTGCAGGAACGTAGGACAGTGGCTTAGAGCAGGGTGCTCAGCTTTGCTCCTGGAGTAATGGTGAATGTTTACAGCAGGACCGGGCCTTACAGGGGTCTCTAAGCAGACCTCACTTGCCAGAAACAATAACTCCCAGTCTAAGTCCACAGCTTGCATCTTCCAAGAGGGAATTAGTCTTGCTGGTCTTGACTCCTTACTGTGGTCTTTTCTTTCAAAAGAAGGAACAGAGAAGAAAATGATTTGGCTGAGGACTGGGAGAACTAGCAGCACCCAGGTGTATTTTGCTCAATAAGTGAAACCCAAGTGTCAGGCTTGAGATTCAATGGACTGTGATTTGACGGCCTGTTTTAAATTTTAATTTTTTCTTAAAAACTGGGCCAGGTGCAGTGGTTCCTGCCTGTAATCCTGACTCTTTGGGAGCCCAGGGCGGGAGAATGACTTGAAGGCAGGAGTTTAAGATCAACCTGGGACACGTAGCAAGGTCTAGCTTCCAGAAAGACATTGGAAGATACAACTGGGTGTGGTGGCATGCACCCACACCAGCTACGCGGGGGGCTGGCCAGGAGGAGAAGGTTCAGTGAGTCGTGACTGTACCACTACACTCCAATCTGGGTGACAGAGACCTTGTCTCTAAAAAAATTTTTTTTGAGATATTAAGCAATAATAATAATAATGCAAAGAAAGTAACATTCACATTGTCAGATAAGAGCATGGCTATTATAGAACGCTTTGACTCTGAGACTCAGTATGGAGTCATCAGTTAACTAATATTTCAATGCAGCAATCGTCTGATTTCTTTTCTGAATGTATTTATCTTCATTCTTTACGAGGTTTTTGTTTTTAGTCCTTATCTTAGACCTTGTTACTGTTATTAAATTTTAAGCCTTTTTAATTCTGTGGAGGCAAAAAGTAGAAACCTAATAAGCACATGTATATGTAAAAAAATAAAAAAAAAATTTTTAAAGAAGAAAACTGTATTTTTAGAATATTATTGTCAGAAAAGTCCTATCCATTCCTGGAGCTCCTAGGCTTGTGCCCGCCCCTTCCCAGGAGATTGTGAGCCCCAGAGGCGAGCGACAGGAACTGCCTGGAGGGGGCATCTCTGCTTCCTGACCTCTCTGTTACTGGGCACCATCGGTCGCCTACGGATTTGGTCTTTCTTGTTCACACTGCTGATCTGTCCAGGTGCGGTGAGTCCCTGTGAGTATTTCAGAGTGCAGGCAGTAGTTCTGGATCCCTTGCACAGATGTGTTTCCCACTGGGCCTTTCTTGTGTTTGAGAAGGGGCCCTGAGATCCCTGCAGGCTGGACGTCAGCATGGCTTGTTTACGGATTTCATTGCGACTTCCCCAAATAGCACAAGAGTGGCTTTTCTTGGGGAGTCCATTTACTTCCTGGCAGGTGCATTTCTACGTGGATAAATCAATCCATTTCTTTAGCATCAGAACCACAGGACACTCCTAGTTCCTACTGGGCAGTGGGCTCCCACTTCCCTGCACCCCCACACGTGAAGGAATGCTTGCTGTGTGTGTTTAGAATTAACATTGTGTTTCAACACGTTTCCATAACAGTAGACTGGACAGATCCCCTCTGTGAGCAAGAATATTTGCAATATAGTTGTAACTAAGTGGAGCGTGGAATTTTCCAGAAACAAAGAGGGCAGTTGGTTCAAGGTCGGAGTGTGAGGTGAGGCTTGGCAGGTGACCGGTCACACAGAGGCTCAAGGCTGTGGGTATCTGTCTTCAACCTGTGAACCTCAGAAAGACATTTACTTAAGCAAAATTCCAGGTAACTGTGCTGTGGAGAGTGCGAATATTAACAGGAAGGGATCAGAAATGTAAAGGGTAACTTACACTCTCTGTAACTCACAATAATTCATAAGCAGCTGTGGAGAAGGTGAGGGTATTCCGTATAAAGCCACAACAACACCTGGAGATAGAGAATGAGAGGCTGGTATTAATGTGGATTCCTAGGATGAGGGAGTGCCATAGACTGAGATGGGAGGTCGGTATCGTACGAGGCCTGACAATTAAGTTTGTGAACTTACCCGTGCGCTCACGTGGTTAGTACTGTGCAGACAACTTGGTGGGGTTCCACAACCGTGGTGTGTGGGTGTCTCACAGCTGTGCCCATTGCCAGTGTGGGGGTGTCTTGCTGAGTGCTGTTCATTATTGTAGTTGCATCTTTTTACATACCATCATGAGAATTTTGAAGCTTGAATTTGAGCAGTGAGAAAACATGAAATTTCTCTTTAAACTTGGCAGGAGTGGAAATGAAATCAGGGACGTTAGTCCGAGTTTATGTGGATGACACCATGAAGAACATGGCAGTGTACAGATGGTTTAAGTGTTTTTTCCGAGGGGAGAGAAAACATCACTGATCAAGAGAGCTCAGGGCAGCTAATAAGAAGCAGAACAGATGAGAACTGTGTATCAAAATCGTTGGCTTTCTGTGAAAAGCAGAGCAGACCAGAGACCAACATCGACGGGGAACAGCAAAGAAAACCTTCACTGGAAATCTTGGGGTGAGGACGGTGTGGGTCTTGCATCATGACAGTGCACCAGCTCATATGACACTGTCTGTGAGGAAATTTTAGCCAGTAAACAAATAACTATATTGGAACACCCTCCCCGCTCACCTCTGCTCACCTGATCTGGCCCTGGTGACATTTTTCTTTATTCAAAGCTAAAAGAAATAGCATTTTGATGACATTCAGGAAAGAAAGACATTTTGATGACATCCAGGACATCAAGGGTAATGTGTGACAGCTCTGAGGCCAATCCAGAAAGAAAGTTGCAAAATTGCTTTGAAGGGTGGAGTAGGCACTGGCATCAGTGCAGTCCCCAAGGGGGGACTTCAAAGGTGACCAGGTGATGTTCAATGATGAGGTGTGCGGCAATTTTTCTAAGCTGTTTGCCAACTTAATTGTCAGGCCTGGTATATGTTTGTGTGTATGGACATGCCAAGTATGTGGGGTGGCGTGTACTTGAATCTCAGCAGAGAGGTTTAGCTTTGGGGTCTCATCAGCATTAGTGAAGGTGACTGTTACTGAGTCATCAATATTTAGATGAAATTCTAGCATAAGCACAAAGAGCAGAGGGTCTCAAGTGAAGGGGATACTACTTCTGATAAGATTCGGTGACTGCATGTGGCCACATGCCAATCTAAAAAGGGGCTCAAGCACAGAAGATTGCATTCTTCCATGCAAAATACACAGCCAGCACTAAAAAACAAGGCTGGCAGGGCAGCCTCAGGGTCCTCCCATCTCACTGCCTCGCTTCATCTATGGTCCCGCCAAGGATGGTCCAGGACGGCTGCTGGGGCTCCAGCCATTAAGTCCACATTCCAACCAGTAGCAGGAGAAAGGGGATGAGGTTAGACTTCTTCTGATTAAGACCAATTCCAAAACGTTTCATACACTATTGTCATGAATATCATCGTGTGTGAGTCCATCCAGGCTGCTATAGGAAATTTACCACGAAATGAGTGTCTTATACACCTATTTGTTGGTAGACAGTCTCTATTTCGTTAAGAGGAATTGATGATTTTAATCCTGACGACAGCCCTCTGAGATACGTTTCTTAACACTCTCCATATTATAGAGAGAAGGGAGTGAGGGCGAGTGACTTGTCCAAACTCCAAACAGCACTGAAGTGTGAGACCCACTGACGTTCAGGCTTCAGGACGAGAGCAGAACCTCCCCCAGTATCTGACAACGTGGCAGAATGCGAGGTGAGCACAGGCTTAGCCAGAGCCACACGTTTAGTTACCCAGTTATTTTCACAGTTAAATATCTGTGAAGCAAAGAAACATGAACACTACCCCATAAATCTGAGTAGTTAGTACTGGGACTGCCAAGCCAACAATTGCAGAATCTCAGATGGTTTCCTCTTATCACAATGCTGGTAAAATTTATGTGTAATGGGCATCTAGTGCTAAGATGCCTTGAAGGCAAAGGACAAAACTTGCCATCTCTGTGTCGATGGGTACGTCCTACAGGGCCCGTGCTCCTGCTTCCTTCTGTGTGTTTCTCCAACCAGAAAACTTCAAATCTCCAAATACCCACAATCAGAGAGCTGGGGGGGCTGCAGTGGTGACAGTGCAGCATACGCTGGGAGGTAAATTTCTAGAGATGAAAGGCTGGAGAAGAGAGGGAAGTCTGGCAGTGTCTGGCAGCGTCCCACAGGCGGGCTGCATGTTTCCGCGGGCGACGTCAGTCTAACCAGTCAGGAAAACACGCAGGAAAGACAGGACGACTCAGCCCCACCGGGTTCCATTCACAAAATCCACGGGGTCTGGAGGACAGGGACCAGACGTGAGGGGAGGCCGGCCACTGATGTGGGGAGGGCATGGCTGGCAGGTGCGCAGCCTCCATTCTGCCCGTGAGGGACACCTGGTCAGCGCGGACACTTTCCAGGGACAGGTGGAAAAGCACCCAAAAGAAAGCCAGGAAGAAAACACTTGCCAAAAAAGGAACGAAGGGTGACACATTTCATGAAGCGAGCCAGACCCACAGAGCCACCCCCCACATCGCGAGTGCGTTCCGGCTCCACGCCCTCCCAGACCCTCTCTGGTGCACCGTCCCCTTTGTTTGGGGGTCACAGTCTGGGCCACCTGCCATCTGAGTCCTGAGGACTCAGGTTAGAAGAAAGTCTTGAAGCGTGACTATTAGAGACATGCAAATGGAATTTTAAGCAACTACCATTCTCAAAAAAATGCACACAGCTTTTAACTCCATTAAATAGTAGCATGAAGTTATAAGAAAGAGATACGGTAAAATGAAAGAAGAGCTAGAAAGACAGAATTGTGATTTCAGCAAGATTTCCGAGAAAATTATCATGAAATCTCAGCATTAAAAATCCATACTGGGATGGGCGGCACCTGTGGCTCAAAGGAGTAGGGCGCTGGCCCCATATGCCTGAGGTGGTGGGTTCAAACCCAGCCCGGCCAAAAAAACCCACAAAAACCTGCAAAAAAAAAAAAAAAAAATCCATATTGGGACTGTGACACCGTTGCTGTCCTTGAGAAAATCCTGTGTGGGATGTGAGGGACTCACAGACTGGGACAGGATGAAGCAGAGAGCCTGCCATATTGGTACCGTGACACCCACACTGTCCTTGAGGAAATTTAGTGTGGGGTATGGAGGACTCACCCTGCACTGGATTGGGGTGAGGACGGAGCCAAGAGCCAGGCAGGGCCTGTGCACAGCAGGGGCAGAGGGTGGACTTGGGCAGGACAGCTACTACAGATGGACCAGAGCGTGACCCCAACAAAGGGGCCGGAGCCCAGGGGAGCGTTGGGGGGAGGGGAGCCCGGCTCACACTCGGGACGTGGGCAGTGGCTCTGTGGGTCTGGGTTCACTGTATGAAGCGTTTCACCTGCAAGCTTAAAATGTGTGTATTTTTGGTGAAATTTTATTCAAAAAATCATTGCTAAAGAAAAATTCACCTTCTCAGATCAGCAAAAACCATAGATATACATAAGAAAATCATTCCTGAGCTGGGAAAAAAAGAAAACCTCAATTGTGCCCTTCTCCAAATAGCAGGTGAATAAAAAGGGCCTGTGTTCTAGGCAGAGATATAAAACGGAGATTCACATCCAGATAGTTCCGTGCAAGCTTTTAAACATGAATGCAACTTTTTATCCTGCTAATAAAAATCCTTTAATGTGACAACATATAAAACACTTAAAATGTGTTCTAAGTATATACCTTAAAAAGTGATTTAAAGTTTCTTAAGTGCTTTTAAAAGAAAAGCTGATCTAGAATAAGATATGCCACGTTCTTTATGGCTTGAAAGGCATATTTGAAAACGTCTCTCACATCTGAGTTGCATCAGCAATGATCACTGATATTCTACAAGTGAATATCTGTGACAATTGGAAAGCGTTTGATACTAAAATTATTCAAAATATTTAACTAGCCAGAAAAAAGTATGTTTCTACATATAACAATATGTTTTGAATGATGGATGTCTCATGTTGCCTGTAGAAAATAAAAGCATTTTAATAAAAATAATAGCATTCATGTAACTACATTACCATACAATGTATTTTTTAGTTCTGTTTTTGCTGTTATGATCAGTAGTGCCCTGAGTAAATGGGTACACAGTTACACATGCGTACCGTCAAAGACTTACCTGTTATTTATTAAATGGATGGGTGCTTGTCTTTGGAGATAGTAATACATTTCTCTGGGTCAAAACTCAAAATGAACAGAAGCGTCACAGCAGATGGTGCTGGTGGTGATGGTGCTGCTGGCTCTTGGTCCCCTCTCGGCCATCCTGGAGTCAGCTGACAACCCTCTTAGCATTAAACAGAGATGCAACCGTTTCTGGCCAATGGAGTATATTCTAGTGGTGGGAGTCACATCCAACCTGCGGGAGGGAAAAGCTCTTGTCAGATTTTCTAGCCTTTCTTCTCCTGGCATGATCATGGGGAAGGCTTCCTGGCAAGACAGAAAAGCAACAGGAATAAATAGGCCTCTATGGAGAAAAACCACCCCAAGAGCCCCTGCGGACTTGGCCTGAGCAGGAGGCAACGTTTCTGTGTGTTCGCACTGAGGCCTGTGTAGGTCTTTGTTTCAGAGAGTAACGCAAAATGCTTGGTCCTCCATCTTCCCTCACCCACAGGGAACCAGTATATTCACCTGTTGCGCTTTGGTAGACACCGAAACAAATTTGAACTAATGTGTACACAGAATCCCCCCACACTGTTCTATGCTTTCCTTATTCATCTGTATAAATATTTCCCAGTTGCCTTTATACTAGACTTACAGACCTTCCATCTTCCCTATGGCTGAATGTTATTTCATTTGGATATAGATATTTATGACATTTCCAACCTTTTTATTAGAAATAACGACTGAACACATCTTGATCAGTGCTTGCGTCTGTAACTTCACAGGTCAGACCAGGCAGGAGGGCAGAGGTCCTGTGCCTTTGACAATGAACAAACCCTGACAGCCATGTGCCTATGGATAGATTTTTGTGTTTTCAGATATTTGCAAATCGTTTCTTAGCTTTAGTGATTTTTTTTTTCTTTCATTATCAAATTACCCTGCACAGGTTGTGTTCCAAATTATACTTCCACATTAAAGATATAAAATTGCCTGTGTGGTAACTAACAGAGGTAGGTGCCTTAGTCTTCCTGACATGAGCCGACATGGAGGTGAAAAAGAGCCCAGCAAGTACTTTGATCCTCATGAGACACGTTATCAGGAGACACGTCTGAGCAATGTTGAAGACCCGTTCGTGCTTCCCAGCCTGTGACCTATGCTCTTATTCCCTACTGGGTTATTTCTTTTTTTCTTAGGAAGTTAATTATATATTACAGAAATTAGAGTCTTAAGAAGAGCTTTCTAGAGTTTAGTCTGGGATGACAATCATTAACACAAGTCAAACTCTTTTTGAAGACTGGCACATAGTTGTTTTCATATTTTTACTGAATTTTTATTTATTTACTCATTTATTTTGCAGTTTTGGGCTGGGGCTGAGTTTGATCCCGCCACCTCCAGCATATGGGGCCGGCGCTCTACTCCTTGAGCCTCAGGCATCGCTCTACTGAATTTTTATATAAATATTTCCATTCATACATGTGTATGCCCCTGTTGTAGTGCTAGACAAAGCACACCCTTTCAATCACGGCACATAGTGACACGCACATATTTGGTACAGCTATTCCCTCTTTATCCCTCTTGCTCTTCAAAATTTTTGTGAATATTCTTTTTTTTTAATTTTTATTAAATCATAATTGTGTACATTGGTGCAATTATGGGGCACAATGTGCTGACTTTATGTACAATCTGAAATATTTTCATTGAACCATTTAACATAGCCTTCATGGCCTTTTAATCACTATGTGAAGATATTTATATTCTATATTTAGTAATTTTCACTTGTACCCTTGTAAGATGCACTGTAAGTGTGATCCCACTAATCACCCTCCCCCCACCTATCCTCCCCCCTCCCCTCCCCTCCCTTGCCCCTTTAATTTTTGTGAATATTCTACATGACACTTGGGTCAACATGTCTAAGACTGGAACTTTCATTTCTTTAAAGGTCATATTAAATTAATAGATCATTTAGTGATAAAATTCATCTATTTTCCATTGATGCTTTCTATTCAAAAAGATCATATTTCTTTTGATTTTCAAGTATTTTGTTACAGGCTTGTGGATATCTTTAAGTGTTCACTATAACAGATTCACAAATTAATCCAGTGTACTTGCTAGTAAATGAGTTATTTTCTTTTATTTCTAATTAATTGCAGTTCTTATTAGGGTCATAATTTCTTTTTATTATTTGCACAAATACAAACATGGTATTATCTTTGTATTCTAAAAATTACTTGGGCATATATGCCTAAGTTCTCAGGTTTGAAATCTTTAAAAAACTATTGCCCTCTTCTCAGAGCTCTCATTTCTTTTTGACATTTCAGTAATTGCATTTTTTCTAGTAACTTTTACATTTTATATGAATTGTCAAATATTATAGACTCCTTTTTGCAATGTTTTCTTATTATACACTTTTTGTATTTGTAGTATCTGTAGGATCCACCGTGTCATTCTACATTTTGTCCTCAATTTTAATAATTTGTGCTTTCTATTTCTTTTTGATCTATCTCACTAGAGGGCTACACATTTTAGCAATTTTATCAAAGAACAAATTTTGGCTTCTTTGTACTTTAAAAAAATTACACATATATCCTCACAATTTCCTTTATTACTGATTCTTTGAGTCAGTGTGATGTTCTTTTTCTAATTTCTTGAAATAGATACTGTAGGGGAAGAGAAATAAGCCTCCCTTCTACCCTTGCCAGTTCTCAGTTGAAAGGAACCCAGACCACAAAAGACTTTAACATGAAAAAAGAGACAGAAGTTTGGGAGAAACACAGGAATGAGGAGTTCTCAAAGAGGTGGCCTTTAGTTCCAGCTCAGATAGTCAGCTTCTGCAACAAAGAAGAGCACGTTTTTGGAGAAGTAACAGGAAGAGGACTTTGGGTTTCTTGGGGTGATAACTTTTGTGAGAAGGCAAATAACTGGCAGGTAGGAGCCTTCCCTATAAGGCCCATCTCTATGGCTCCAGTGGTTAAGTTTCCTTCTCCTTAGCAGAGAGGGCAGGGAGGCATCTTCTATCTTTGTGGGTTCATGTCCTGACTTTAGGCAAATACAGGAAGACCAAAGGACTCTCCTGCACCTGTTTTCTCTTATTGCCTCGGCTCAACCCTTCTGTCAGAGAAGCACATTTTGGGGTGGCATGCTCTGGTCTCCCACGATCATTCAATCATAGATTTTAAAAACTGTATAATTGCCTCTGAGCAAACCTTTATCCCATGGTCCACCGAACTGATAAATAATTGCTTCATTATCGTTAATTTTAAAATATTTTCTTTCTTTGTGATTTCCTTTGAGATCTATGGCTTCCTTTGAAAGACATCACTTTGCTTCCAAATAGTTTTGGAGGTCTTTAAGTTATTGATTTCTTCTAAATAAAATTGTGTCAGACAAAATACTCAACGGCATTTTCAATTCTTTATTGTAATTTTTTTAAATTTATTTTTATTAGTGGGGATTCATTGAGGGTACAAAGAATTAGGTTACACTGACTGCGTTTGTTAGATAAAGTTCCTCCTTCAGGTCTTTCCTGCCCCCAGGAGGTGCGCCAGACACAGTGACCCCAAAACCCTCTCCCTCCCCCACTCCCCACGTGTACATTCCCCAACCCCCACCTTGTATTAGCTCATCTACTGTCTTCATATTAGAATTGAGCATAGTGGATTCTTGCTTCTCCATCCTTGTGATGCTTTACTAAGAAGAATGTGTTCCAACTCCTATCCAGTTTAATACAAAAAGCTGTTAAGTCTTCATCTTTTTTAGTGGCTGAATAGTATTCCATAGTATATATAAATTATATATATATATATATATATATATGTATGTATATATATATCTATCTATATATATATATGTATGTATGTATGTATATATATACCACAGCTTGTTAATCTACTCCTGGGTTGGGTTGGTGGGTATTTAGGTTGTTTACATAGTTTAGCAATTGCAAATTGAGTTGACGATAAACAGTCTAGTGCAAATGTCTCATGATAAAAGGATCTTTTTTCTTTTTTTTTCTTCAGGGTAGATGCCTAGTGATGGGATTGCAGGATCAAATGGGAGGTCTCATTTGAGTTCTTTGAGTATGTCATGAACTTGTGACCCATGATATGTACAAATTTCCTATTTGCATCCACTTGAGAGCAATGTATATCCTGTCCGTTAGGTCATGTGACGGTTTTGTCTACTTCCTTAGCACTCAGACTTATGTCCCCAAATCACCAATAGGACTGTAAATTTTGTGTATTGTCTTTTAATTAATGCGTGAGTTTTTTGCTTTAGATTTTTAATTTATGTTTCAAGTTGGGGTAAAATATGTAATAACATAAATAACATAAGTAACATTTCAACCATTTGGAAGTGTGCAGTTCGATGGCATGAAATGCATTTGCTTTGCCGTGCAGCCGTCACCACCACAGACCCATAGAACTTCTTCATCTTCCAGTACTGAAGCCCTGTACTTATCAAACACTATCTCTCCATGTTCCCTTCATGCCAGCCCCTGGGGACCAAGCTGTGTGTATGAATGCAACTATTCTGAGTATCCTTCTGAGCAAAAAACATATGTGTCCTTTTACGATTGGCTTATTTCATTTAATATAACATCCTCAAGCTTTTGCTGTGGTATAACACGTGTCAGAATGTATTTCCTTTCTGAGGCTAAGTAATTTCTCATTGTATCTATGTTCCTAATTTTGCTTATTCATTCGTATACTGATGGCACACAGGTGGGTTTTATGTTTTGCTATTGTAAATAATGCTGCTATGAGCTTGAGCGCACGATACCGCTTTGAATTCCTGCTTTCAACTCTTTGGGTACACACCCAGAAATAGAGCTGCTGGACCATATTTTTTAACGTTTTAAGGAATCATTATATGAATGCAGTAGCTGAACCCCTGTGTATTTCTACTGACAATGCACAGGCTTCAGTTTCTTCACATCTTCATCATTTATTTCCAGTTCATTTGTTCGTGTGTTTGTTTGGATATTTATTTTGAAAATAGTCACTCTGAGGGATGTGAAGCGATATCTCATGGTGGTTTTGATTTTGCATTTCCCTAATGATCAGTGAAGTTGGGCACTTTTTCCTGTGCTTACTTGTATATATTTTTTGTGAAATGTCTAATCAAGTCCTGTTCCCAATCTTGAAGGAGATTGATTAGGATTTTGTTGTCAAAGTTTAATATTCATATCTCCTGAATATTAATTTGTAATCAGATACGTGATTTTCAAATGTTTTGTCTCATTCTGTGGGTGGCTTTAGATATTATGAATTGAAGCATATTGCATTGGAGTGTATATTTTGAGTTGTGTGGTTGATTAAGACCTTTTACATAAACTTTCATATATGTACAAAATCATTGTAATGGTCAATTAGTTAAACTGCCGTCTTTCTGGCTTCAGAAGTGAGAATTTAAACATTTCTGCTGTCAGGTTTTATACAACAAATTTAACCTATTTTGTAGCTATAATAAAAATATTACATATTTGCTTTCACTAATTTTGGGAGAGTTTCTGTATTTATTATGTCATTGCTTGAAAATTTTCCTCAAGTAGTTTAATATTAGATTTCAATACTTTGGCTACTTTTTGTAACACAATAGTGTCATTTAGAAGCTCAATGCTTTTCCATGTATTTGATGCCAGACCGTTTTTGCTTTAGTTTGACTATAAAATGATAACTGATTCACTGATCATATATTAATAAATGAAAAGAACAAAATGTAAGGCTCAGTTATTTTTAACTTGACAAGTTCTTCAGCAGAAAAGAATATATTAAGAAATCTCAGTTCACAGTAAAATCCATTAAGGAATTCATTAAAGAAATTTCCTTTTACTTCATGAAATATACGATTTGGTATCACAATACAATAATCGGATAGGAAAGGTGAGAGCATTTAGCAAGTGAAAATGTATAAGTGGAAACATAAAGTAACACAATAGACTAAAGTGTATCTTATAAATAATCATAAACTACTTCCAAGTAGCTTTATAAACTTTAGATTCGGAAACTATAGAGTCTGGTGAGTCATGGATTCATATCTCTTCCTTGTTAATGTGATTTCCATTTCATATACCATTGTTTTAAGCAATTTCAAGGCAAAAATTTAACGATTTAATTATATTGATGGGAGAAAAACACATCTAGAGCTGACTCCACGTCCAGGGACTGTGGGCAGCGCCCAGCTCGGCGTCCGTCAGCTGCACCTGCTGGGGAGGAAGCTGGACGTCCTGCTACAGGCCTCCTGCCGGCTGAGCCAGTGAAGTGGTCCCCAACTTCTGAGGTTGACTCCAGCACTCCAGTGCAGGGAGCTTTGCTGCTCCTTCCCCGGTGAGTGTGCTGGAGACTATCAAGTGAAAAATAAATAAACAACAAATTAAAAAAGAATGAACGCATCTGCAAACAGCCCTAAGAGCAGAGAGTAAATGGAGAAATATCCATTCAAGAAAACCTGCACAATTTGGTCAGAAAGGTTAAGAGCCTGTGGTATTTGGATGAAAGGCGCTTGCTGAATTGGAGGCTCCAATAGAGATGCCTGCAGCCGAGAGCTTGGGGGCCCCCACCTCCTCCCCGCTTTAGAGCTTCCTTCTGGGACCTAGCAGAATTTCAGTCCCTGGCCCTGCGCTCAGCTGAGAGGTGAGGTTGTGCTGCTCCTGCCCAGGCCTCACTCACGGAGTGCAGACCTCCCTCGGCAACGGTGTGCCTGAGGGCCCTTCCCTGTCCACCCCAGGAGGGGAAGCTGAGCGCGTCTCGTCCACTCCATCCTCTCACCCAGCGCCAGGATCACAGAGCAAGGAGCCGCTCAGGGACAAGCTCCACCTGCAGCTCTGAGAGCTCTGTCCGGATCCGAGGTTTTAGAAGCCAGCTGTAACTCCATTGACAAGTGAGGTGATTTTATTTACATCTCAGCATTTTATTTGCAGCTCCCCCAATACAAAATGCAAATTCAACACAGTCCCTGTCAGGGTCCCAGCTGACTTGTTTGTAGAAATTGACAAGCTGCCTCTAGAATTT
This sequence comes from Perodicticus potto, assembly GCA_963574655.1. Taxonomy (NCBI): domain Eukaryota; kingdom Metazoa; phylum Chordata; class Mammalia; order Primates; family Lorisidae; genus Perodicticus; species Perodicticus potto. Next base: position 346 of record CAUYRH010030571.1, on the reverse strand, counting down.
ATACAGAATCAAAGGAACTCAGAAGAACCAAAATCATCCTATAAATGAAGAACAAAGGAAAAGGACTCACACTTTCTTATTTCAAAACACAACTACAAAGCAACAGTAGTTGGCAGTGTGGTTTGGGGACCAGGATAAACATATGAAACCACAGAATGAAAGTGATAATCTAGATCGAAACTCATGTATCTGTGGTCCACTGAGCTTCTGCAAGGTGCCAACACCATTGAGTGCAGGCGAGATAAGCTGAAGGTTTGCACATGGAAAGAGCTTCACCTCATTAGTCATCAGGGAAATGCCAATCAAAACACCAGTGAACGCCATGTCACACCCACTAGGATGGCTA
>CAUYRH010030563.1:0-17430 GCA_963574655.1 Perodicticus potto | reverse complement strand
TAAACATGTAAGAGGTAAAGTCTCCATCTTTCTTTAAGGCTGCATAATATTCCATGGTGTACATATACCACAATTTATTCATCCATTCGTGGGTTGATGGGCACTTGGGCTTCTTCCATGACTTAGCAATTATGAATTTTTTTTTTTGAGACAGAGTGTCGCTATGTCCCCCTCGGTAGAGTGCTGTGGCATCACAGATCACAGCAACCTCAAACTCTTGGTCTTAAGCAATTCTCTTACCTCAGCCTCCCGAGTAGCTGGGACGACAGGTGCCTGCCACAATGCCTGGCTGTTTTTTTAGAGACGGGGTCTCACTCTTGCTCAGGATGGTCTTGAACCTGTGAGCTCTGGCAATCCACCTGCCTTGGCCTCCCAGAGTGCTGGGATTACAGGCTGTGAGCCACCATCCCAACGAAGGAGGCAGTTTTAATTAAGTGATCAGAGAAGTCAGGAAAGGTGTGAACTTCCTCAGAAGCCTCTTGCTAGTGCAGACTCCCTCCTGCTCCCCGTTAAAATGAAACAAATAGGCCCAATGTCTTTCACTACTGGCTGAACATGATGTTGGTTGTGTAAATATACTTAGTAAGTCAAAGCTAGAAACCCTGACAGAGGATTGACTGATGCAGTTATGTGATACAGGCTGCAGAGCCGAGATTCAATTGTCCTCTTAGAAGATTAAAGAAAATGGATAGATAAATCAGAGAAAAAAATTGAAGATGTGAGGAGCATAAATCTCGCATGTGAAGGCCCCTGACTTTTGTCAAAATTCAGAAATAAGAGGAATGAAATGAAGCTAAGCTCTAAATATCATCCAGAGTGTATTTTGATCTGTTTGGTTTTTTAATCTTTGAACGCAACAGAGAGCCAAGTAGCTAGCATTCCTAATTAGTTGACAGTACCACCCACAGAGAAAACTCCCAATCCTTTGTATACAAACTGCCTTCCCTCTATGCTGCTGGGAGGGGAGGGTGCCCATTCCTGGTGAGAGCAACTCACCTAGGGACCGTGGTGAAACAGTGGTGGCGTAGAGAGGAGAGGGAGTTGTGATCCTGTGATCCTGAGGGACAGAGTCAGTCAACCTCTCAACCTCCCCAGGGGAGGGCGCCCCTAGCTTAGTGGTTAGGGTGCCAACCACATGCACGGGGCTAACCTGGCCCAGGCCTGCTAAACAAAACAAACAAACAGACGAACAGGTGGGCTTTGTGACTGGTGCCTGTAGTCACAGCTATTTGGGAGGCTGAAGCAAGAGAATCGCTCAAACCAGGAGTCCGAGGTTTCTGTGAGCTATGATGCCACATCACTCTACTGAGGGGGACAAAATGAGACTTTGTCTAAAAAAAAACCTTCCCCCAGGGCATTCTGCTTTTTTCTTTTTTTTTTGTTTTTGTTTTGGTAGAGACAGAGTCTCACTTTGTCACCCTCAGTAGAGTGCTGTGACATCAGAGCTCACAGCAACCTCCAGCTCTTGGGCTTAGGCGATTCTCTTGCCTCAGACTCCCTAGCAGCTGGGACCACAGGCGCACGCCACAACACCTGGCTATTTTCTTTGTTGCAGTTTTGCTGGAGCTGGGTTTGAACCCACCACCCGCCGTATATGGGGCCGGCATCTTACTGACTAAGCCACAGGCGCTGCCTCTTTTTTTTTTTTTGAGACAGAGTCTCACTCTGTTGCCCAGGTTAGAGTGCCCTGTGGTGTCATCATAGCTTACAACCTCAAACTCTTGGACTCAAGCAATTCTCTTGCCTCAGCCTCTGGAGTAGCTGGGACTACATGTGCTTACCATGTGGCTTGGCTAATTTTTCTAGTTTTAATAGAGATGGGGTCTTGCTCTTGCTCAGGCTGGTCTTGAACTTCTGAACTCAAGGAATCCACCCACCTCGGCCTCCCATGAGCCACCATGTCTGGGCCTGGATGGCTGCTTTGAGGGTCTGAGTGTGTACAACCGAGGAAGGAGACTCAAACTCCATGCAGGGGAGACTGAGGGGAGCTTAGTCTGATTCTCTCAGCTTCACTTCTAAAGAGCCTTCTCAAGGATCATTGCTGACCTTTTGGGGACACCCAGTCTTCAAAGGGACTTTCCCAAGGCCCTCCCTGCTGCATGAAGCCATCCCTGTGACCTCCCTCTAAGGTGAGAGTGGGCTGCAGGTGCTATGGGATTCAGAACAGCCCTGCTGTCTGTTCTGCTTCTGCTGGAGCCAAGTTCTCCTTCAGGTTTCCCTCCAAGGGAGCACACCCAGCAATACCTACAATTGGGGTCCCAGAAATAGGATTAGGTGTCCCCTACACCCTAGCTGGGTTATGCAAAATCACTTTCACACCAAACTTCCTTCCAAGACATCTAAAGGTGACCTAAGCATAGAGATCTGAAAGAAGCTTTAAATGGCCTGAGCAATCACAGGGAAATTAGGCTGCAAGTTCTACTCTGGATGCTAGCCTGAGAAACCCCCTGAAGGAGCCCTCTGGCCTGGCCTGGCCTCCCTCCCTGAGTCCCTCTCTTCTAATTCCTGCCACCACTTTAAAATACAGTAGAACCTCTGTAAGTTGACCACCCAAGGGACTGTAACAACCTGGTCAACATATGGAGGTGGTCAACATAAGGAACTAGGCCTACTGTATGATACTTACATGTGGTTCATGTGCATTCTATGAAAATTAGGTCAACTTAAGGAGGTGGTCAGTGTAAAGAGGAGTCAACTGTAGGGGTTCTACTATAGTTTCCACCCTATTATACATCCCCCTCCCTATCTTAAGGGCAATTTTTTCTGCATTTCCTCCTCCTGTCTGACAGTAGTTATGACAAGGACTCCTTCCTTGACCAAACTTTAGACAGGTTCCCCCAACCATTTTCTCAACTAGGCCCAGTTCTGGACCCCAACCTTGGTCTCCCTAAGCCAATCTTAGCAGAGAATCCTGCTAAGTTGTCCCTCCCTTCATATCTGCTCACCTGAGCCTGCTTTCAGCAAGCATCTTGTTAAAGAGGTTTAGCAAGAAGGCCCCCACCCTGGATGTGTCCAGTAGTAATTTTCCGCCCACCAACTTCTCACCCCCACCTTGCTCCTTGGCTACAAATCCCCACTTGTATTTGTAGCTCTTTCCCCATTGCAATGACACTGAATAAAGTCCATCTTGACGGCCTTTGAGCAGCATCAGCTCTATTTCTCTGTAATAGTTTTCAAAGGCTACATGACACATTGACTGGCCTACAGCTATGTCCTAGACTGAATGGTGTAATGTTTCAGAGCTAACACCGGCTGGCTGGGGACACAGGGCCTTCGAAGGAAGAGCACTGCAATGTGATGGTGGCTCTGCCTTCCCTGCTCAACCTGCAGGCTTCCCCCAGTTCTCCCCATGCACGTGTGTCTGTGCTAAGTTGTTGGGCAAGTTCACCACCACTCAGTCCTTTTTACCAACATGCATTGAATTGCTTCTGTGGCAAAAGAGAAGCCGTGAAGAAAAAGTGACCTTTGGTAGCTTGACATGCAATTGACTTTTTCTTTTGGCTATCAAGATATGCATATGATGATTATGATGATTCATTTGCTTCTAGCACCACTTATGAATATACAAATATAATTATGGAAATTTTGCTCTGATCAGCATAGCAAACAATTTAGACAACCCAGAGTGCAAAATGCAACATTCTAAATTTCCTCGCTTTAAATATTCCAGTGGCTGCAGTGGATTTTTCATACATAAAGTGTGACTGCCTTGGCTGACCAGGCCCTTGCCTGGTCACCGATACCTTGTTTCTTCATCAGGCTACTTGTCCAGGTTCCAATCCACTAGGAATTCATCTCATATCGCAGCTGATGGATTCAGTGTATCATTTATAAGTTGGAACATCTCTCTGTAGCTCCCAACTGGGGCCAGCCACATAATTTGAGAGGCCCAGTGCAATATAAAAATGCAAGGCCCTTTCTTCAACAAACAGGAAAAAAAGTGGGCTAAAAACATTCTAGAGTTTTGTTTGTTTGTTTGTTTGTTTTTGGCCAAGGCTGGGTTTGAACCCACCACCTCCGGCATATGGGGCGGGCATCCTACTCCTTTGAGCCCCAGGCGTCACCGTCATTCTAGAGTTTTTAATACCAGAGTTTTTCCCTCTCTTCCACAGTCTATCTCTTGGGCTGTTATGGTGTTTTTTATTTGCTATTGAATGTCACACTATCCCAAACAAAGGGTAAGTGTCAACTTTCACACTTGCCCAGGGTCCCCGCCCTAAGTGACTTGGCTGCACACAGTCCACCAGCTGCTCCCATGGCTATACCCATCCTGAGATGCCCTGGGGCAAAGGCCTCTTACATCAACCCTCCCCACCCACATCCAGGGATGGGGACACTGACCAAGGATGGGGGTCACTTGGTCCACTGACCAAGGATGGGGGACAAAGCCAGACCACCAAAAGAAGGACGGAGCAGTCAAGAACTCATTTTGGACAAGTAAAGGGGCAGCAGCAGGTGGGAGGACACACAGGTGGGATCTAAGCCCTGAGCAAGGTCCAATGACCAATCAGACCTCACTTATCCAACCCCAACTCAAAGACAGAACATTTAATTAAGAATTTCAATTTAGGCTCTGCACCCATAGCACAGTGGTTACAGTGCCAGCCACATGCACTGAGGTTGGCAGGTTTGAGCTTGGCCTCGGGCCAGCTAAACAACAATGACAACTGCAATAAAAAAATAGCTGGGCGTTGGCAGGCACCTGTAGTCCCTGCTACTTGGGAGGTTGAGGCAAGAGAATCACTTAAGCCCAAGAGTTTGAGATTGCTGTGAGCTGTGACACCACAGCCCTCTACCCAGGGCGACATAGTGATACCCTGTCTCAAATAAATAAATAAATAAATAAATAAATAAATAAAAGAATTTCAATATAGGCTCGGTGCCCTAGCTCAGTGAGTAGGGCACCAGCCACATACACTGAAGCTGGCAGGTTCGAGCCTGGCCCGGGCCTGCTAAACAATAATGACAACTGCGACCAAAAAATAGCTGGGCATTGTGGTGGGCACCTGTAGTCCCACCTACTTGGGAGGCTGAGGCTAGAGAATCACTTAAGCCCAAGAGTTTGAGGTTGCTGTGAGCTGTGATGCCATAGCACTCTACCAAAGGGGACATAGTGAGACTCTATCTAAAAAGAAAAGAATTTCAATATAGCAACTGCAGAGCACTGAGCCCCAGTTGCATGTCCACAAAGCCGTCCAGCCCCCAGCATTGGCAAGAGGAAGTTCAATTAGTTCCCCAGAGCTGCTGTGGCAAGGACAAATGCCGGTGGCTTCCCACAAAAGAAATGTAATGTTTAACAGTTCTGGAGGGCAGAAGTCTGAAATCAGGATGTCAGCAAGGCCACACTCCCTCAGAAACTGTCAGCCTCTTGCATCTTACTGGTTTCTGAGGTTGCCACCATCTTTGGTGTTCCTTGGCTTGTGGCTGCATCACTCCAATCCTCGGAAGTCACCTGGGGCCCTCTAACAGAGTTCTATCCCTAAGGACACTGTTCACATGGCTCAGGGGCCTGCCCTAGTCCACTATGACCTCATCTTAAGTAGCAAGCCAGAAGCAAGCCTGAAGGCCACATTCTGAGGTTCTTTGGGGCCAGGACCCTAGAAAGTCTTTTGGGGGGGGCACAATTCAATCCATAACAGGTGTGGAGGAAGAAGAATCACTTCAAGGGGTGAGATTGGGAAAGATTTAGTAAGGGGGCCAGACCTTGAAGGGGGTGGCAGGAGGTGAGCCAGAGCAGAGTGGGCAGAGGGAAGAGCAAATCTCTCAGTTGGGCTGCAGTGGATGTGGTGTTGGAGGGCAGACAGGATGATGGGACGGTGGCTTGTAGCTGTGTTGTGGATGGCCCTGGGTGCCTGGTTTATGACGACAATGATGGTGTCTATTGAGTGCTGGGTGCCAGACATTATTTTAGGCACTGTCCCTATATTCATGTAGTCAATCTTCAAAAATATCTTACGAGGTGTTGCAGAAACAAAGATATATGTAACTCTCTTTGCAAAAAGAAACCATGAAATAAAAAATGTAGTCTTCTATTTTATTTTGCTTCATTTTATTTATTTATTTATTTTGAGACAGAGTCTCAAGCTGTTCAGAGTAGAGTGCTGTGGCATCACAGCTCACAGCAACCACCAACTCTTGGGCTTAAGCAATTCTCTTGCCTCAGAGACAACAGCTAGGACTACAGGCGCTCGCCACAATGCCCGCCTATTTTTTTTTTCTTTTTTTTTTTTTTTTTTTATGCCTGCCTATTTTTTTTGGTTGTAGTTGTCATTGTTTGGCAGGCCCCGGCCAAATTTGAACTCCGGTATATGTGGCTGGCATCCTAGTCACTTGGGCTACAGGAGCCAAGCCGTAGACTTCGATTTTATTAAAAATAAGAAACAGGGCTCAGGGCCTGTGGCTCAAGCAGCTAAGGCACCAGCCACATTTACCTGAGCTGGAGGGTTCGAATCCAGCCCAGGCCCCCCAAACAAAAATGACGGCTGCAACCAAAAAATAGCCAGGCACTGTGGCAGGCACCTGTAGTCCCAGCTACTTGGGAGGCAGAGGCAGGAGACTCGCTTGAGCCCAGGAGTTGGAGGTTTCTGTGAGCTGTGATGTCACGGTACTCTATCCAGGGTGACAGCTTAAGGCTCTGTCTCAAAAAAAAAGAAAATAAGAAACAGGCTGGGTGAGATGGCTCACCTCTGTAATCCCAGCACTCTGGGAGGCTGAGGTGGGAGGATCGCTTGAACTCAGGAGTTTGAGACCAGCCTGAGCAAGAGCAAATTCCCATCTCCACTTAAAAGGAAAACAATAGAAGGGGGCACCTGTGGCTCAAGGAGTAGGGCCTGGCCCCATTTACTGGAGGTGGTATAACACAGCCCTGGCAAAAAACTGCAAAAAAATAATAGAAAAATTAGCCAGGTATAGTGGTAGATACGTATAGTCCCAGCTACTCAGGATGTGAAGCAGGAGGATCGCTTGAACCCAGCACTTTGAGGTTATTGTGAGCTGTGATGTCACAGCACTCTACTGAGGGCTACATAGTAAGACTCTGTCTCAAAAAAAAAAAAAAAATCATTTGTAGAGCCTGAGCAGAGACCTCCCATCTCCAAGTCAGAAAATCACAACCCTAGAATCTTAAGACGGGGATTAAAATTCAGTCCTTTGCCTCTGTGTGGGAGGGCCTTGTAGTGTGCATGCTGAGTGCTGTGTGTCTGTGCATGTGTGTTATACGAGTGTATGTGTATGTGTGTGTGTCCCAGGATCCAAAGCTCTTCCTGGCACCTTTGTGACTCGGAGGCTAGGCCTTGCCTGCTGTGGAGACCTTACTCCTCCTCGACCCTGCAGCAGCTGCTTCCAGAGCTCAGGGCAAGGCCCCATCCTTGCATCCTGTCTATTTATGGAGCTGATCCACCTTCTCAACCTTTTCAGGACTTGTATACCCCTGTCCCTTCTGCTTAGCTTGGAGAAACTTTCTGTTGCTTGTAGTTAAGGTCTCTGGCTGCTAACCCAGAGGGGACATTCATTCTCCGTGTCCTATCACACCCTCCATGAAACTTACTGTTGTTCTAGGCCAAAACCATCTCCAAAGATTTCACATAACAGGAAATTTGAAGGAAGAAAGAAAGAAGGGTATATGAATTTATGTTGACATGAAGTAGTCGTGTGGGTCAGAGTGAGGTGGGGGTTCCCCATCAACCCACTCAGCTTTTGACTTCCACATTATTTTTCCTTCGAATTTCCCCTGAGTATAACCCAACAGTAGTCAACTGTTGCGATCTGTCATTGACTGATCATTTGATTGGAATGTTTGTCCATGTCCCTTCCCTCCTCCACTCTCAGCTAGTCATTGGCTTTTAAAGTTTTGATGAATTTTAAAATGCCTGCCCCTGAGGTGGAGGGGCCCCTGGCACATGACCCTATGCCACTGCAAAGGTCATTAGGGGAGCAAGGCTGTCTCAGCTCCAGCAGGGATGGTGCCACCTGTTCTGGGCCATCTCAGTCCTGCATTAAGTCCCAGGGTCTTAGTATCTCCCATGAAACACGTGGCTTCACATTAGATTAACCCTGGAGGCCTCCAGTCATACAGATTTGGATGATGAGAAAACCATAACATAATCAGACTCACTCGTCTTTTTATTAACACCAGTACAAATCAATTAAGCCAGAAAGCCAGATGGCACTGCCATTAAAGAAAATTTTTTCAAGTTTTAATTAATGGGGTTAAAGACAAAAGGCAAGTGGTTTTTATGTAAAATCTTCTCAGCCTGAAATGTTTGCTAGAACTGCCAGGAAGGACGGGTGAGAGGAGCAACAGCAGCTCAAGGGGAGACATTTTCTCTGCTGTCCCCTTGATTTTTTTTTTTTTTAATTTCATCCATGTGTTCCCTTAAGCTTGTACTGTAAAGTAAAAACGACATTCAGAACATCACAAAACAAACATACGGTTTATTTTACCTTGAGGAAAGCCCTGCCCCTGTCACAGCGGTGGAGAAGCAGCTGTGCCCCCACCAGTGGCCGTCCCCGTACCCTCCCGCCCCAGGACGCCAGGGCGCCTTCCTTTGCGTTGCCTTCCCTGCCTCACCCTGCCGCGTCCCTGGATTCCTTTCCACCTACTTGTCCACTTCGTCTTTCTTTGCCTTACAGTTTCCTGTGGAAGACCCTCCACGCCACCCAAGGACCTCCCCCACCTCTGGCCGTGCTACCTGAGACGGCCCCAAATGAACCATTTGGACCCGCATGCTTGTCTCAGAGACGGCGCGCAGGGCGGGGCCGCTTCTAACCAGCGCGGTCCAGGGGCGTCCTCTTCCGCCGCTGCCCTCGGCAACCAGGCGGGTAAGAGAGCTGAGGGTGCAGTCGGTGGCCAGAGCACAGGGGATTTCCACTCGAGTAGAGCACTCCCGCGCGTGCCCTGAGGACGGGCCTCAGCTCTCAGTGCTGCGGAGAAGAGAGTCAGAGGCCCCCTACCCTCCCTACCAAGATGGATATTTGTAAATAAAAACTGGCAAGTAGGGGGAAAGGTGCTTCTTGGTCTTGCTTTGTCTTTAACTCCATGCGGGAATGAAAGCGTTAAACCTGGAGCGTGAGCAGCCGTCTGAGAAAGGGAAGGAAACTGGACTGCTCATCTCTAACGTGGACTTTGCCCCATTCCTTCCAGATACTCAGCTTCAGAGGGCCTCCCCTTCTCCTCCTCCCAAGCCTCTGGGCAAGTTTTTCTGAAAGATACTTAACTCCTAAGGGGCCGCCCCTACGCTATTGGTGCTGGGATACTCTTTGATACTTCTTTGTCCCTAAGGTATAGCTGTTGTGAAATATTCACATTAAAAAAAGATAGAAATCCACTTTCATCTGCCTTTAGGTTTGAGGATGCTGTGACCCTGCTGTGGTTACTAGTGCGTCAGGGCTGGGTGCTTCGCTCAGAGACAGAGATATCTCTGTGGGGACATTTTTCCAGCTGAGCCACATTTACAAACTTTCAGATTTCAGAGCAGTCTCCAAGCACGGTTAACAGGGCCTCCTGAGAACACCTCAAAGATGAAATCACCCCCTAATTAGCCTGAGAGAGGATTTTATGAAAAAAACAGTGCAATGCGGTGGAAGGTAAAGGAGAAAACTCTAAACCAAATTATCTTACATTCTTTTTCTTTTCCTTCTCTCAACACCAGAATTCTTTGCAGGAAGCTTGGTCCACTTTCCCTTGGTCCTTATTGCCTTTTCCAACCAGCTCTCTCTGCCATCACATACACTTACAAACTCTCAGAACTGTTCTCTCTGCTTTGAGACAACAAGTTAAGTTGTCAGAAGGCATGTCTCTAAGGAGAAAATGAGTTTCCCTGGCGGGCTAAAAGCATTCAATCACAGGAATTGCTGTCTGTGTGCTACTGTCTGACAAGCAGCTAATGTTTCTTGCTTCCTAACTGAGGCATCCAGCCTAATTATCAGCATGGCCTACTGTTGGGGGGATGGAGGGTGTGGAGACCAGGCCCTTATGGGCATGAGAACTTGGGGGTCCTGTGTTCAGGTCCTGCCAAGGGGCAGAAGCCAGCTCCACCCCACATCTCAGCCCTGAGAGGTTCCGGGGGGAGTCAGCCATCACAGCTGGGCTCCCTGGAGAAATCAGGCTCAGAAATCCTGGGAATGAGTGTCTACAAGCCTTAACAAACTTACCTTTTTAGGAATTAAACCCTTTTCTGAAGGGGAAAAAGACTCGTGGCAAATATTCTTGGGTTACCAGCCCCTACCCTGTGCATCTGCTGAGATGCCCCCTGGAACCAATGATCAGAATTGGGAACTGCTGGTAGGGACATTCTGCCACAGAAAGCAGAGATGTTCCTGAAGGCCCCCTGGTCTGTTCCCTGATGCCAGTACCCAACCCACACTATTCTTAGATCCAAGCAAGGGATCAGCTGCCTGCCCCAGCCGCAGTTTCTATTCACCTGCCACTTCTTCTTATTTAGGATGAGCTTGTTTTTTAGCCATCTGTAAACACAATGACATTTCAGTCAATGATGGACTGCAGCCGGGCATGGTGGCTAACACCTGTAATCCTAGCAGTCTGGGAGGCCAAGGCGGGTGGATTGCTTGAGCTCATGAGTTCCAGACCAGCCTGAGCAAAAGCAAGACCCCATCTCTACTAAAAATAGAAAAACTGAGGCAAGAGGATCACTTAAGCCCAAGAGTTGGAGGTTGCTGTGAGCTATAATGCCAGGGCACTCTGCCCAGGGTGACAGCTTGAGACTCTGTCTCAAATAAAAACAAAAACAAAAACAAAAATGATGGACTGCAGACAATGGTGGTCCCAGATTATTTTTACTGTACTTCATCCATGTTTACATATATCTAATGGCAAACTATGTTCCACTTTTCCCAGTGGAAATTCCTCATGTTCAAACTTTCCCAAACTTACTGGTTAAAAGGAAAAAGTCTTCTTTGTACAGTAGCTTGCAATAGTCAGATCCAAAGAAGAGCCATCCACTGAATGTGGACAATCAGTCTCTTAGGTCTCTCAGTTTTTAAAACTCTCCCGCCGTACTTTCCCCCGCATCATTTGTGTATTGAAGAAGCCAAGGTATTTAGCACAGAGAATTTTCCACAGTCTGGATGTGGCAGCAGATTGTTTTCTCATGGTATCACTAATTTATCCCTCTATCTCTGATTTCCTGTAAAAGGTTAATTTACACTAGGTGGTCAATTTTTTTTTTTTTATTAAATCATAGCTGTATACATTGATGCAATCATGGAGTACAATGTGCTGGTTTTATATACAATTTGAAATCTTTTCATCGAACTGGTTAACATAGCCTTCAGGGCATTTTCTTAGTTATTGTGTTCAGACATTTATATTCTGCATTTAGTAAGTTTCACCTGTACCCTAGGTGTGGTCCCCCCAATTTTTTTTTTAAAATAACACTACTTCACAGGTAATACTGAGATCTTATAGCATCACTGCTGTTGAAATTGATCAACATGTCCAGATGTCAGCCCTTCAGCCAGATCTATCCTTTTAATTTTTTTAGAGAGATTAGAGTCTTTGCCACCTAGCAGGCCAGAGTGCAGTGGTACAGTCATAGGTCACTGCAACCTTGAACTTGGAGGTTCAAGTGATCCTCCTGCCTCAGCCTCCTGAGTAGCTAAGACTATTTGTAGAGGAATGGACACAATGCTTGCAAAGGACCGTTACTGATTCTTACCACATTAAAAGGAAACGCTGAGAACAGGAAGTCTCCTGGCAAGCCTAGAGATGTTTTGTGACTTGGGGGAAATCCCCCAAGTAACTCAGTGTTCTGGAATGAGATAAGATCGGTCACTCACTAGTAAGCATGTGTTAAACATTAATGCTTAGTAGTTCTTCATGAGGGTTGTAGGGAGAGAACAAGTGAGGAAAGAACAGTGGCAATCCTTATGCATGCAGCCCTCATATGTAATTACCTGAATTCTCCACACTGTTGTGTATGTTATTACCTTAACTCTCCATGCCTGTTGTGTATAACCTTAAAAAATAGCTGTTGCGGCTCGGCGCCTGTGGCTCAACGGGCTAAGGCGCCAGCTGCGTACACCTGAGCTGGCGGGTTCGAATCCAGCCCTGGCCCGCCAAACAAACAATGACGGTTGCAACCAAAAAATGGCTGGGTGTTGTGGCGGGCGCCTGTGGTCCCAGCTACTTGGGAGGCGGAGGCAAGAGCCCAGGATTGGAGGTTGCTGTGAGCTGTGATGCCATAGCGCTCTGTCCAGGGTGACAGCTTGAGGCTCTATCTCGAAAAAAAATAGGTGTTGTGGAGGGGGCTCCGTCCAGGCTACCCTGCAATTAAGGTTAGCCCCCCTCCCGCAAGCTTGTACTTCTAATCCATGTCACGCTGGGTTCCTTCCTGCGGCGATCGAGACTAGAGCCGTAGGGGTCGCGGCAACTATAGGCACTCACCACTATGCCCAGGTACTTTTAAATTTTTTTATACAGATGGAAGCCTCGCCATGTTGTCCAGGCTTGTCTTGAACTCCTAGTCTTAAGGGACTTCAAGGGATGTCAAGGGCTCCTACTGCCTTGGCCCCCCCCAAAGTATTGGGATTACAGGTGTGAGCTACTATGCCTGCACTGATCTATCCTCTATAAAATTTTCTATCCTATTTTCCCTAAGGGTTTTAGCATCCATCGATCATTTTTGTTTTGATCCCTTACTTTATCCTGCTGTAAGATGATGACTTCCTAATTTAATCCTCCCTTTCGTTTTTTTCTATTTAGCTATTTTTTATGTTTTCCATAAAGGTGACCTTTCTCTCCATTACTATGGTTTTCATGAGGTGTAGTACATGCAAAACAAAAGCTGGATAAATGCTTGATTCTTCATTAAGTTTCAAAATCAGTTATAAATACATATGGAGTTTTATAAATTTGATGGCCTTTAATCCATGTGACTGGATTTTTCTGATGCTCAAATTTGTCACTTTTTTGGCCAGTGGGACCCCTTTCAAGTTAATTAATGCTCATGTCCTTTTTAAACCACCTCCCCTACCCCCATAGATTTTGTTTTCTGGCAAAAAAGGTGCCCCAGGTTCATCGTGTTTCTGTGGATAGATATTTGATTTTTCAGTTTGTTTTACTGTTATAGGTCTATTCAGGTTTTCTATTTTATTCAATGATTACTCATCACTGATTTTTCTAGAAAGCTGTATATTTTGTCTAAGTTTTAGTTAAAAGGATAAAACTGTTCATAACATTCTCATTAACTATTAAAGTATTTACATTAGGCCAGGTGGAGTGGCACACCTATAATCTCAGCACTCTGAGGCTCAGGTGAATGAATTGCCTGACCTCAGGAGTTTGAGACCAGCCTTGGCAAAGCGAGATTTGTCTCTGCTAAAGACATAAAAACAAGCCAGGTGTTGTGACAGGAGGCTGAGGAAGGAGTATCTCTTGAACCAGGAGTCTGAGGTTGCTGTGAAGGTCTGAGCCTGGGTGACAGAGTAAGACTCTGTCTCCAAAAATAAATAAATAAATAAATACAATAAAAATATCTTTCCTTTGCCCTGACACTCACATGTTCAGATCAGGTAGAGGATTCTGAGACTCACTGGAACCCTGGGAGAAATAAGCCCTTGATGTGCCATCAAGATGGGGAGACAGGAGAAAGCAAACCTCTGAGCTGCAGCTAAATAAGTGTCCTGTCAGGGCATCAGGGAACCCAGGCAAGGCAACCCGTGGACGTTTTGTGGCTCTATCCCTCCTGGTCAGGCAGGCCAACTCTGCATTTTGGGATTGGCTGCCTCTGGGTCACACTACTGACTCTTGGTCCTCTTCACCCCAGGCTCCAGCCTTTAGAGCCTTTCAGAAGATATGGCTTGGGAACATGGCCTGGGACTGAGGGACTGAGAAGGCCACCCACTTTCTCCTTTGGACAGGAAGGCACCCCAGGAGAGTGCTCTGTACATGACAGACAGTCAATAAAAAGGGGGTGTTAAGGCTGTTGTGAAAATTCCAGAGGGTGCACAAAAGCAGAACGTGCAGGGATCTCAGGGATCCCTCCCGAAGCCAAGACCACCACCATCTCCTCTACCCGCCCACCCTGCCTCCCTCTGTGCACTGCTGCACTATTTATCTAACTACTGAGTGATGCACTTTGCTGTGACATTCTAAAGCAAATCCCAGACATGGTGACACTGCACTTACAGATACTTCTTACAAAATCATAACCTTTCACACCTAACAAAATTAACCAATAGTTCCTCATTATATTCTAATGTCCAGTCCATATTTAAATTGTTCCAACTGACTAATGAAATGTTTTACATTGGCTTGTTCAAATTAGGAGTCAAATAAGGTGTACCCATTGTGCTTGGTGTCTATACCTCCAAAGTCTCTCTTTTTAGGATCTTTCTTAATCTGTAAGAGTTCCACCCCTAATCCTCAAGTTACTCATGCCACAGGCTGACTGACTCTCTTTGTAGTGGTTACCCTGTAGCCTTTTTCACACTTTGAATCTGGCTGATTACTTTCCCCAGGCAGCCTTTAACTTGTTTCTCTGTCCCCAGTCTACTGACTCATAGACCACCTGGCCCTAAGAAAGAGAAGCCACACTTGTGAGAACTTTGATGACCAGGGCACAAGACTGGCTGCCTGGTGGGAGAAGCCCAGCAGTATTTTCATGCTAGAAGTTAAATTGAATGTCTATAAAAGGAGATTGTTAAAAAGAACCAAGATACCCATTTGGGGCATCAATTTAATTCCTGTTCAAAATACCACATATATGCTTGGTGCCTGTAGCTCAAGCGGCTAGGGAGCCAGCCACATACACCAGAGCTGGGGTGTTCAAATCCAGTTAGGACCACCAAACAACAATGACATCTACAACAAATAAGTGGCCGGATGTTGTGGTGCGCCTATGTTGTTCCTAGCTGCTTGGGAGGCTGAGGGAAGAGACTCGCTTACGCCCAGGTGTTTGAGGTTGCTGTGAGCTATTGATGCCTCAGCACTCTACCCAGGGTAATGGCTTGAAACTCTGTCTCAAAAGAAAAAAAAAAAAAAGAAAAAGAAAATACCACATATAATGTTTGGACTTTAAAATGGTGGTTCTTATTATATATGTGCACTAGTATAATTTCATGTTCTTTGGTTTATAAGATAGTTCAGTGACAGTTGCTATGAAAATTTCCCTGACTTCTGTATATTTGAAATATCTACCGTTATGTGGTATTAACACATTTTGGGGATTTCAATATTCTCCACTCTATTTTTTATAAGACCATGATTAACAGCATATTCAGATAAAAGCATAGATGCACTTCTCTGGATGTTAGATGCAAAGTTAACAAAAATTCCCTGAATTTCTTTATTTTTAAGTATGTAATGAAAACATACAGGGTTTCTTTCAATTTATAGGACTCCCAAAATGCAGCCCAAGGCTGACTGGCTCCTGGTCCTTTGTGGGGAGCCTACCACATGTTCTCTGTGCCTTGGAGTCATCCAGAAGCTTCTGGACATTTAAGGAAGCTTCAAAGAAGTTCAAGAGCAGCCTGGGCAACATAGCAGGATTCTATCTCTACAAATTTTTTTTTTTTAATTAGCTCGCCTCATCCCAGGTACTTGGGAGGCTGAGGAGGGAGGATCACTTGAAACAGGGAGTTTGAGGCTGTAGTGAGCTATGACCATGCCACTGTACTCTAGACTGGACAACACAGCAAGACCTTGTCTTGATGAATAAATAGGGTTCAAAATGGAAAAGAGGCACACTGACCAAGCAGTTTTCCAACAGAGATAATTCCCCTATGGTGTCCTTCTTAATTACATAGAAATACTGAAGAAACAGTAGTTAAGACCACTTTATATGAGCCTATGAGGTTGTAACCTTCAACTAAGTGAAGGGACAAATGAGGCATTTTATAGAATCAAAACACAATTAAAAATTCTGATGAGGAGGCAGAGGCAAGATGGCTATCTGGAGCCAGCTTTCCACAGAGGCTCCCGTCCAGAAGGAGAGTTAAAGGACAGAAGTTTAGCAAGAAAGCTTATGGTTTGGATCTGAGCCAAGAGAGAAGGTTGAAGAATGCACATCAACCCTATTGAGGTGAGCTGCAACCCCAAGGATACAAACAAAAGGTACAAAAATCCAACCCCATACTGACGGGAGTCTCCTCCCCCATGAGAATGGCTCACGGTATACTCCATACAAACAAGTGAGTGGAGTTCAAATATTCTTCCATTTTATCCCCCGGGAGAGACCCTCTAAAAACCAGACCTCCTTCCCCTATTAGGGTGCCATTGCACTCTCCTGCCAGGCATAAAACTATATAAAACTGTATATATTCTCTACCTGCAATTTTGAACTCCCAGCACTCCCCTCCACTCCCATCCCAAGGTCTGGAAGCTTGTCCCCTGTGGAGTTCAGATTCCTGGGCATTTTCTCAAGGGGTGTGGATGAGGCATGGGCTCTTGCTGACCTGTGCTGATTCTCTGGCATGGGAGAAAGGACAGGACGGTCAGCTGAGAGGGAATCTCAGCTGAGAGGGAACCATACAGGAGTGGCAGTGCCCCGAGGCACAGAGTGTCAGTTGCAGCTGTGGGAACAATGGGGCTCACACCCCTGGTGATACTTTGAAAGGACACTCCCAGTCTCTCTGGGCAACCAGAGGGAGCCGAACATCTCTGGTAGCAGCCACTGGCAGAACAGATCCGGGACAGAAATGCAGGCCCCATGAGTAAAGGATAGGCCTGAGGCAGTACTGGCCTGGGCGGAGCGCAGAGTCTAGAATATGCAGGCACAGAGAGAGCAGACTCCTAGGGTGGGGCTAACACAGAGGACTGTTTCACTGAGCCTCAGATGCACCCAGCCCTCAGGAGATCATAGCTGAGATAAAAACTAGCAGACAGAGGCTGGAATTGACAGCTGGGTCCCAAGCTCTGACCGTTTGCCCCAACACAAACTGCAGCCGAGACAGGGCAGTGGCACAGACAGGGCTGAGTTGCTCAAACAGCCTCTGGTCCACACGGGAACATAGCTGGGACAGAAACAAATTCTGTGAAGTTTTTCTGTTCTATCAGCAACATCGATCAGGGGCAGGGCTGGAAGTGAGTAAAATACTCCAGCCCCTATTAAGCACCCCAGGTTGTCAGGCCTCACCTCCCCCTGCTGGATGGTGGCAGAGTGTAGCAGCCTGGCTGAGGAGACATAGATCTCCCTGTGACTCAGGCAGGCACAAACCCCTGGAGCATCTGCTCATTGGAGGGAACTGGATCACAGCCCTGCGGGGTTACCAGTGACTGGGTGTGACAGAGGTGCAAGATGGGGAAGGAGACATCAACCTTCCCAGACTAATTTATTTTCTGGGTGGGTCCTTCTGACCTCATGGAGCACCAGAGCATGTCATAATTGAGCTGCCAGCAGACCTCTGCTATCTAGTTGCCGGAAACCTTTTTAAGTCTCCCACCTGAGACCGGTGCTAACTGGGACAATTGAT
>CAUYRH010030562.1:0-59290 GCA_963574655.1 Perodicticus potto | reverse complement strand
GGATTTAAAGCAACTAAAGTAAAAAAAGATAATGATGGTCACTTCATATTGGTTAGGGAAAAATATAACAAGAAGACATTTCAATTTTAAATATTTATGCACCCAATTTAAATGCTCCCAGATCTTGAAACAGACCTTGCTTAGTCTGAGCAATATGATATTCTATAACACCATAGTAATAGGGGACTTCAACACCCCTCTCTCAGAGCTAAACAGATCCTCTAAACATAAATTAAATAAAGATATTAGAGATTTAAATGAAACTTTAGAACAACTGTGCTTGATAGATGTATATAGAACACTCCATCCTAAAGATATAGAATATACATTCTTCTCATCATCCCATGGAAAATTCTCCAAAATTGATCATATCCTAGGACACAAAGCAAACCTTAGCAGGATCAAAAGAATTGAAATTCTACCTTGCATCTTTTCAGACCACAAGGCACTAAAAGTGGAACTCAACTCCAACAAAAATGCTCAACCTCACACAAAGGCATGGAAGTTTAACAACCTTATGCTGAATGACACCTGGGTGCAGGAAGAAATAAAACAGGATATCATTAACTTTCTTGAGTATAACAACAATGAAGACACAAACTACCAAAACCTATGGGATACAGCAAAAGCAGTCCTGAGAGGAAAATTTATCACTTTAGAAGCCTATATTCGAAAAACAGAAAGAGAGCGTATCAACAAACTTACAAGCCATCTGATGGAATTGGAAAAAGAAGAACAATCTAAGCCTAAACCTAGCAGAAGAGAAGAAATATCTAAAATTAAATCAGAGATCAATGAAATTGAAAACAAAAGAATCATTCAGAGAATTAATGAGTTGGTTTTTTGAAAAAATAAAATACATAAGCCTTTGGCCAGACTATCTACAAATGAAAAAGGTAAAATCTCTAGTAACCTCAATCAGAAATGATAAAGGGGAAATAAAAACTGATGCTACAGAAATACAAGAGTTTATGTCTGAATACTACCAGAAACTTTATGCCCAGAAATTTGACAATGTGAAGGAAATGGATCAATAATTGGAATCACACCTTCTCCCTAGACTTAAACATGAAATAGATGTCCTGAACAGACCAATTTCTAGCACTGAGATCAAAGAAACAATAAAATATCTCCCAACAAAAAAATGTCCTGGTCCGGATGGCTTCACACCAGAATTCTATTAAACCTTCAAAGAAGAGCTTATTTCCATACTGCAGAATTTATTCCAAAAAATTGAGGAGGAAGGAATCTTTCCCCTCATTCTACAAAGCAAACATGACCCTGATATCAAAACCAGGAAAAGACCCAACTAAAAAGGAGGACTTCAGACCAATAGATGCAAAAATTCTCAACAAAATCCTAGCCAATAGATTACAGCTTATCATCGAAAAAGTCATACATCATGATCAAGTGGGTTTCATCCCAGGGATGCAAGGCTGGTTTAACATACGTAAGTCCATAAATGTTATTCACTTTATCAATGGGAAGAGAATACAGGTAGATGTGTGCAGAATCACTTGGAAATGGCACATGTGCCTGTTTAGCCTGTCTTAGTGGGGAGGAGGTGGTGTCAGGGCGGAGAAACTGGGCAGGAAGCTACTGGAACTCTGCAGGCATGGGTAATCAAAGTCTAAATGAGGAGTGCGGTAAGAGGGTGAAAAGGTAGCAGGTTATTGGCTAAAACGTCGGGTGCTTACTAGGTGCCAGGCACTGCGGAGTGCTTGGTGTGGATTATCTCATCATCTTCTCAATGGTCTCATGGTTAACTTATATAAACTGCATTTGAAAGATGAGCACAGAGTCTAGTGGGAGACAGCAAATAAGAGATGAAACTAACATTCAAACTCTGACAATGTAACTGCAGAGCTTGAGCGGAAGTGTCAGTGCAGCACAAAGGAAGAAAATTTCCAGGCTTTGGGGGGTTGTGACTGCGACGAGCACTGTCCTCTCTAATCCCTCACTGGGCGGTGCACCCAACCCCAGCCTCCATGTGCACTGGCTACTTCTGGCTCACAGCTGCAGGCTCTGAGGGGATGGGGCGCTGCTGTCCAACAAGTCGCTGTTCACTTATTTAATAGGCCACGCCTCTGGCCTCAGGGCAGAAAAACCTCTGGTAGGTGTTCCTTTGTCCCAGGCTCCCCTGCTCCTGTGCAGCCAGGCTGCGGACCTGGGCAGCTGCTGAAAGGGCAGCGTTTCACTCCTTTCCCCCCTTCCCTTATCCCCTTACAGAGTCTCTGGAAAGCAACTCTCCCAACAAACCAATTGTACATGGGCTCTGCTTCTAGAAACACAAATGAGACACTGAGGAAATTTGTTTTAAAATATCTTTGAGTATTCCGTTCTTTTTGTGGGTCTCAGTTTTTATAGCTGTCCCTGAGACGGATCTGTCATGTGGTCTCTCATTACCTTGCCTATTTTGGCATCCAGCTATCTTAAGAAGCTCATTAAGAGGTGAGATGGATGTTTTAAATTCATTCCAAATCACAACTCTAATTAGAAACTTTAGTGCTTTTTTTTTTTGAGACAGAGTCTCACTATGTTGCCCTGGGTAGAGTGCCGTAGTGTCACAGCTCACAGCAACCTCTAACTCTTGGGCTTAAGTGATTCTCTTGCCTCAACCTCCCAGTAGCTAGAACTACAGGCACCCGCCACAACACCCAGCTTGTCTTTTTTTTTTTTCCCCCCCCAGTTGTAGTTGTCATTGTTGTTTGGCAGGACCAGGCTGGGTTCAAACCTGTCAGCTCTGATGCATGTGACTGGCACCCTAGCTGCTGAGCTACAAATGCAAAGCCAGAAACTTCAGTGCTTTTTAAAAATGAATCAAGTCATTCTGGGCATGCTACTCTTCCCTTAGCAGAACAGAATCACTTTGAAGATGGGAACTTCCATACTTAACTCATCTTTTTCTCCTAGCACCTAGTATGGTGTTGGGTACATAGGAGTCATACAGTAAATGTATTAAATAAAAAGAAAAAAGCCTATAATTTATTAAATCATTTTACTATGATTTTTAAAAAATCTTTTTGTTTACATTATACCCCACGATTGCATTAATGTACACAGCTATGATTTAATTTAAAAAAATACAGAGGAAAAAAAAAAAACTAACCTAGTGAGGGAGGATACCAGGAAATGTAAGGTCTAAAAGAACAGAGGTCTTCTCAAGGAGACCCCAAGGAAACACCTGCGAGGTCCTCCCTGTGGTAACTTAGCTCTTAGGAATTGGTAAACCTGACTTCCTGGGATCTGAAAACTAACTCTTGGTTCGGCTTCTGTAAAAGCCCGTGGTTCTGTAAGAGCTGGAGGCCACTTCTTCCGCTTGATTCAAACTGACCAATGAGAAAGGTACCTGTGGGCTGGAACTTTTTGACTGAGGATAAAAAGGGAAAGACCAAGCCAGTGGGGAGCATGGCCATTTTGTATCTTTCCATGTCGTTTACTCTGCTGACTGAATAAAAGCCTTCTTCCTCTTAAAAAAAAAAATTTTTTTTTTGTTTTTTAGAGTTGTCTTAGGTTCACACCAAAATTAAGCATATACTCCCTGCCCTCACACACAACCTCCCAACTATCAACATCTTCTCCCAGAGTGACAACGTTAGTTACAATCCATTAACCTACATTGATACATCGTTATCACTGAAATTCCACGTTTACATTAGAGTCCGCTCTATTATACATTCTGTAGGTTTCGACAAATGTGTAATGACATGAATCCACTGCACAGGAAATCTCCTGAGCTCCACTTACTCATCCCCTCCTCCACCAACCCCTGGCAGCCACTGATCTTTTTGCTATGTCTACAGTTTTGCCTTTTCTCCAATGCCATGTAATTGGAATCATAGTATGTAGCCTTTTGAGACTGGCTTTTATTCACTTATTAATATGCATTTAAGTTTCCCCCATATCTTTTCATGGCTCAATAGTTAATTTCTTTATGCTATGATCTCTATACTAAAGAATATCCTTCTGAGAATATAATATAGTGTTCTTTTTCGTATATGTAGGACTGGCCTGGGGGACCTTGACAAAAATTCCAATTGAAAAGTTCTATCCCTTCTACCCTCTCTACTCGGGATCTTGACACTGTAGGTCTGAGGTAAGGTTAGAAATTTGCATTTTTAGCAACACCACAGGAGGTCTTAATGCAAAAGGTCATTGGGCCACCTTTTAAGAAACATTGCTTTAGGTTGGGCACAGTGGCTCATGCCTGTAATCCTAGCACTCTGGGAAGCCAAGGAGGGAGGATTGCTTGAGCTCAGGAGTTCAAGACCAGCCTGAGCAAGGGTGGGACTCTCTGTCTCTACTAAAAATAGAGAAATGAGTCATGCATTGTGGCAGGTGCCTGTAGTCCCAGGTACTCCAGAGGCTGAAATAGCGAGATCACTTGAGCCCATAACTAAGAGATTGTTGTGAGTGAGGCTGATGCTTTGAGACTCTAGCCTGGGGCAAAAGAGTGATGCTCTCTCCAGGAAAAAAAAAGACAGAGAGAGAAATGTTTTAAAATATACTTAAACATGACATGAGATGCCTATTTAAAATGATAGCAAGATTGGGGATGTAAAGGGTTTAGTCTTCTCTCACAATCACAAATATTATCTTCCACCATTAACCATCATTACCAGAATTAGGGGCCAATTTACGTATCTTAGAACATTTTCAGACTTGCCAAGTTTTATTGAGATTACTTTGTTAGTAAACATGGGAACAATGAAAAACATTATGTTTCTGACAAGTTTGGCATTTAAATATATGTCCAAAATCCTATAAGGTCTATCATTAATCTTGTTCTAACAAGCTATTAGCACTCATCCGAGCCTTGGCTATCCCACCACACATTAACCACAGTGATTTGTACAGCCCTCAGGCAATTTGCCCTTCTATCCTTAAAAACAAAACAAAACAAAACAAAAAAACTACAGTAATGAAGGCTTTTGAAGGGTCTGAGGTACATGACCTTTGCCCACCTAGAAAGCACTATTAAAGTGATGTTCGCTCTGGGAAATTGTTACTGCAACATTGTAAATCCATTAGTGACCGGTGACCATGAAAAAGTGAGAGAGTCCGAATGGTCACAGAGGGGCTTGTTCTCCATGCTGAAAATCAGAGGTTTACAAGAAACTGTGCTATGAAGGCCTCCAAACGGCTTATAACAAAGTGACCTCCAGTTTATTCACAATCTTTCTTGCCTTTGGGAGCAACCCTAAAGAGATCATGAGCAGGGGCTGCACCTGTGGCTCAAAGGAGGAGGGCGCTGGCCCCATATACTAGAGGTGGCGGTTTCAAACCCGGCCCCAGGCCAAAAACAGCAAACAAAAAAAAAAAAAAAAAAAAAAAGATCATGACCAAGTTAGCCCAGCTATGGCATAGCCACAATAAGAGAAGAAAGCTCTTTACCCTCTCATCAATAAACAAGTAGTGGTGTGCCAGGGCATATTTACTTACATCAGTTGTCAATAAGGTTTAAGCATCTGTTCAGATAATGTTTCTTTTTTTTTTCTTGTTGAGACAGAGTCTAACTCTGTTGCCCAAGCTAGATTGCCATGGCTTCAGCCTAGCTCACAGCAGCACTCAAACTTCTGGGCTCAAGTGATCCTCCTGCCTCCACCTCCCAAGTAGCTAGGGACTGGACTATAGGTGCCAGTGAACCAGCTAATTTTTTTCTATTTCTGGTGGAGACGTAGTCTTACTCTTGCTTAGGCTAGTGTTGAATTCCTGAGCTCAAGCAATCTTCCTGCCTTGGCTTCCCGGAGTGGTAGGATTATAGGCAAGAGCCACCATGCCTGGCCTGTTTGGCTAACATTTCTTCTTCTTCTTCTTTTTTTTTTTCTGAAGCAGAGTCTCACTTTGTCACCCTTGGTAGAGTGCAATGGCATCATAGCTCACAGCACTCTCAAAGTCCTGCTTAAGTGATTCTCTTGCCTCAGTCTCCCAAGTAGCTGGTACTATAGGCGCCCACCACAACGCCTTTTAGAGACGAGGTCTCACTCTGGCTCAGGCTGGTCTCAAGCCTGTGAGCTCAGGCAATCCACCTGCCTCGGCCTCCCAAGTGCTGGGATTATAGGTGTGAGCCCATGCCCAACCCAACATTTCTTCTTAAAAGATGACTTTGAGGCCATGCAGAGGCTTATGCCTGTAAACTCAACTACTTTGGGAAGCCAAGGCAGGAGGATCACTTGAGACAGGAGTTCAACATCAGCCTGAGGAACATAGTGAGATCCTGTTTCTACAAAAAAAAAATTATTTAAAAATCAGCTGGACATTGTGGCACTTGCCTGTAGTCACAGGTACTCTGGAGGCTGAGGCAGGAAGACCCCTTGAGCACAGGAATTTCAGATTACAGTGAGCTATGATTGGGCCACCTCATTCCAGCTTAGGTGACAGAGGGAGACCTTAGCTCAAAAAAAAAAAATTACTTTGAAACCTTAAGTTGTAGAATGTAGAAAAGCTTCCCTCCTAGCATGGAGGCATAAACTCCTAAAAGAGCAAAACTCTCTTAGATAAAATATAAAAGCCAATTACCCAAGAACTCTGAAGAGTGAACAAAAAGTGGGGAATTTTGAAGAGAAAACTTGGAAGATGTGACCAGCATGGAGTAAGTTTCTTGTTTTTCTACAGTGTGGCTCCAAGGATAGACTGCAGAGGAAACATGCTGTGATCTAGTAAAATCTGATAGAAAGTCAACCATCTTTCTGGCCTGAGCAATCAGAGGACAGAACCTGGAGTAATAAGAACTTGGAGAGAGTGAGACAGAAATCTCATTGAGGAGAGAACCAAAGAAGGGAAACTCCAAATCCCCAAGGCTGACCTCTGAATGGTACATAATAAGGCACACTGAAAGGTGTTCACATAAAAGAAAAGATTGGGATGAAATTTGAGCCTTCACTCATGATGGGCAAGAAAGAGTTTGCAGTTTTAGTCTAATAAATATCCTGTTTTTAAAAAAAAATCAAAGAAAAACTACTCTCAATACTCTATGACTAAATATGAAAGAATCTAGTGTCCAGAATCTATAACATGACATTTACAACACCCAGGATACAATTCACATTTCTTGACAGTCAATAAATTAGGAAAGTTTAACATACTCTTAAAGGAAAAAATAATAAACAAAGGTTGACCTCAGATAACCCATACGTTCAAATACAGAAAAAGACTTTAAAGCATCTGTTATAACTATGCTTAGTGAGGTAAAGGAAAATGTGATAAAAATGAAAGGATGGGCAATACCAGCCAAGAAATATGTGTAGAAACTATAAAAAAAGAACAAAATGGCTACTTTGGAACTGAAGAATTTAATATCTGAAATAAAAATTTCAGTGGATGAGTTTAATAGCAGAATGGAGATGACAGAATATAGATCAATGGAAATTTATTCAGTCTGAAAAACAGAAGGGAAAAGGGATCAAAAATAAAAGAAAGAAAACCATAGAGATCTGTGAGTAATATCAAGCAATATAGCATAGAGTAATTCATAAATAAAGTTGACAAAATTGAAGGGAGAAATAGAAATTTCACTATTGTGGTTGGAAACTTTAACATTCCTCCCTCAAAAATTGATAGAACTAGAAAGAAAATCAGTATAGATATAATGATTTCAAAACCAATGTTAACCACATTGATCTAATTGATGGCATTGAATGCTTATATTAGAAAAGAAAAAAGATCTAAAATCAATGACCTAAGTAGCTAGAAAGGAAAGGCACATTAAATATCACCATAGCTTACTGTAACCTCCAACTCTTGTGTGTAAGTGATCCTCCTGCCTCAGCCTCCCTAGTAGTTTGGACTACAGACATGCACACCATGCCCAACTATTTTTGGTAGAGACAGAGTGTCTTTTTGTTTTAATTTTTAAAAACATGTTTTCTGGGGGCAGAGGGAGATAAGATCTCTCTTTGTCACCCGGGCTGGAGTGCAGTGACATTATCACAGTTCATATGTAACCTCCAAAAAAAAAAAAAAAGAAAAGAAAAGAGAATATATCACCATATTCATACCTACCACATGTGTGTTCAGACTCTAGTAGTTAGAGGCACATAATGTGTTTCCAAACCTCTAACAATATTTTATTTTCTGGATTAAGGTTCTACATTCAGCTAAACTAACTATTCAAGTAAATAGCAAAAGTCATCAACCATTTTCTACCACTAAGTATATAGGCAATTAAGTAAGTTAAATTA
Source organism: Perodicticus potto (assembly GCA_963574655.1). Taxonomy (NCBI): domain Eukaryota; kingdom Metazoa; phylum Chordata; class Mammalia; order Primates; family Lorisidae; genus Perodicticus; species Perodicticus potto. The sequence continues at coordinate 51,110 of CAUYRH010030562.1, read as the reverse complement.
TAGCTCTTTCTTTCTTTCTTTTTTTTTTTTGAGACAGAATCTCCTTGGTCACCCTCAGTAGAGCCAGGATGTCTTAGCTCACAGCAACCTCAAACTCTTGGGCTTAAGTGATCCTCTTACCTCAGCCTCCCAAGTAGCTGGGACTACAGGCACCTGCCACAATGCCCAGCTATTTCTTTTATAGAGATGGGGTCTCACTCTTGCTCAGGCTGGTCTCGAATTTGTGAGATCAGGCAATCTACCCACCTTGGCCTCCCAGACTACTGGGATTATAGGTGTGAGCCACCTCATTCAGCCCCCTACAGCTCTTTTTTTACTGAAATTACCTGTATTAAGAGTAATAAAGTATGTACACATTTGGTCACCTTTTTCCTCCAGGTTTTACTTTATATTGACTAACTTTCAAGACATAACTACGTTTACCATTATCATTTTCTGCATAAAAATTATTGACCTGACCATGTTATGTCAGTATGAAAAAGCCCACCTTTTAACATCAAAAAATGTTTTGCTGGCACACACCTATAATCATAGGACTCTGGGAGGCTGAAGTGGGAAGATTGCTTGGGGTCAGGAATTTCAGACCAGATTGGTGAGAAACAAACTCTCTCTCTACAAAAAATAAAAAAATTATCTGGTTGTGGTGGCACACACCTGTACGCTCACCTACTTAGGAGGCTGAGGCAGGAGGATTGCTTAAGTAAATAGCTCAGTCCTCACAGGGACTCATGTCATCTCAATCTCTAGAATTTTATTGATTGATGGATTGATGGATTGAACGAGACATAGTCTCACTCTGTCACTATGGGTAGAATGCCGTGGCATCATAGCTGACGGCAATCTCAAATTCTTGGGCTTAAAAGGTCCTCTTGCCTCAGCCTCCCAAGTAGCTGGGACTACAAGCACCTGCCACAACACCTGGCTAGATTTCTATGTTTAGTAGAGACAGGGTCCCACTCTTTCTCAGGCTAGTCTTGAACTTCTGAGCTCAAGCAATTCACACGTCTCAGCTTCTCAAAGTGCTAGGATTACAGGGTGAACACCACACCTGGGTTTCAATCTCAGAATTTTATTATGTTTATTCATAGTGCTAGTGTCTCAGAACTTCACTGAAGGAAAATAAATTCACTATGCAATACAATGATATTATTCCAGCCATCAAATTATTCCTATAAATATTTTTGGATACAATGTCCAGAATACAAAAAAAAATAACCAAGTACTCAAGGAAACATGACATAATACTTGAGAACCAGCAGAAATAATAAACAACAGAAATAGGCTCCTAAGTTCTAATAGAGTTATCAGAAATAGACTTTAGGCTCAGTGCCTGTAGTACAGTGGTTACAGCGCCAGCCACATACAATCAGGCTGGCGGGTTCGAACCGGCCCAGGCCAGGTAAATAACAATAACAATTGCAACAAAAGAATAGCCTGGTGTTGTGAGGGACACCTGTAGTCCCAGCTACTTGGGAGGCCAAAGTAAGAGAATTGCTTAAGCCCAAGAGTTTGAGGTTGTTGTGAGCTGTGACACCATGGTACTCTACTGAGGGTGACATAGTGAGACTCTGTCTCAATAAAAAAAAAAGAAAGAAAAGAAATAAACTTTAGAATAATTATGTTTACCATGTTCAAGAAAGTGAAAGATTCTTATCTTTGAGATAGGTTTTGGAGCTATGGAAAATAACAGACTTGGAAGTCTTACCAAATTTAATCTATAAGTGAAAAATAAGTAATTACAGGGGGCGGCACCTGTGGCTCTTCAAGTAGGGCACCAGCCCCATATACTGAAGATGGTGGGTTCAAACCTGGCCTCGGCTGAACTGCAAAACAAAAAAATAGCCGGGCATGTGGCGGTGCCTGTAGTTCCAGCTGCTCAGGAGGCTGCGGCAAGAGAATCTCCTAAGCCCAGGAGTTGGAGGTTGCTGTGAGCTGTGTGACACCATGGCACTCTACCGAGTGTGATAAAGTGAGACTCTATCTCTAAAAAAAAAATAATAATTACAATTAAATCTTAGGTTAGACACATTTGAATAAAAGAAACTATTGCAAACAAAGCACAAAATGACAAAAGAATGGAAAATATAGAACAAATGATAAAAGCCATAGAGGATAAAGTGTGAAAAAATAGAAGATGTAGTCCTTGAGAATTGTCCTAAAACTGATGAAAAATAAGTTACAAATTCTTAAACACCCTAAATAACCCTCAAAAACCCTAAATAAGATAAAACAAAAGAAATTGACATATATGCCAATCATGGTCAAATTTATGGAAGTACAAGTAGAAAATATTGAAAACCAGGTGTCAGAGGGGTGAAACAGCAGAGAGGAAAAAGACAGATTATTTTCAGAGGAGCAATAATTAGACTAATATGTAACAGCTAATCTCTTAACAGAAACAATGGAAGCCAGAAGACACTGAAAAAAAAATAATGACCAAAGTAGAAATCTGTAAGTAGTGAAATACTCTTCAAAAATGAAGGATAAATAAAGATATTTTCTTTTTTGTTTTTTTTTTTTTGAGACAGAGCCTCAAGCTGTCACCCTGGATAGAGTGCTGTGGCATCACAGCTCACAGCAACCTCCAATTCCTGGGCTCAAGCTAGTCTCTTGCCTCTGTCTCCCAAGTAGCTGGGATACAGGCACTCGCCACAACACCTGGCCATTTGTTTTTTTGGTTGCAGCCATCATTGTTGTTTGGCGGGCCCCCGGGCTGGATTTGAACCTGCCAGCTCAGGTGTATGTGGCTGGCACCTTAGCCCACTGAGCCACAGGCGCCGAGCCAAATAAAGATATTTTCAAACAAAAAGTGAGCTAATTAGCTAATTGAACCTCTACATCATAGGGTATTCTTTAGGTAGAAAAAGAAATGATCTCAACTGAAGATGTTGATAAGAGTGAAATCCATGAATTAAAATGTTTACATAAATCTAAATGAGCATTTACTGCATAATAATGACTTTTGGCTTTTAAAATATGAAGAAAGGCAGCGTCCATAGTTCAGTGAGTAGGGTGCCAGCCATATACACCCAGGTGGGCAGGTTTGAACCCAGCCCGGACCAACTAAAACAACAATGACCACTGCAACAGCAACAAAAAATAGTCAGGCATTGTAGTCCCAGGCATTGTACTTGGGAGGCTGAGGTAAGAGAATCACTTAAACCAAAAGTTTGAGGTTGCAGTGAGCTGTCAGGCCACAGCACTCTACCAAGGGTGACATAATGAGACTCTGTCTCACAATAAATAAATAAATATATGAAGACAACTACAAAACAATAGTATAATAATTAGGGGAGAGATAAATATTGTTAAAGTATTCCTAGATCCTAACATTTTCTGGAAAAAGGGTAAAAGTACCTATAGACATCAGATTTTAATAAATCACAAATGCATGTCATAGTAATTATGGTAACCACTAAAAATGTGATAAAATAGTAAATAATTTATCAGTTAATCATGGGTCAAGAACGGGGAGATTGAGTTCATCTAATACTTGGAAACTTGATTAACAAGAGAAATTTTAATGAAAAATATATATTGCAGAAGCCATGAACTCATTTTAGGTTATAAAACTCTTGAATAACTGGCACTTACTTAGCATTCTACCCTACTATTTCACCTTTTTATTATAATTTCCAAAAAGCCAATTGTTTCCCAGAGGATATGTTTAGAAATATCTAATTTCATGCTTTTTATTCTCTACCAAAAATAAAATGGAATTAAATTTGTGCAAGATAACTCAATGCCAAGTAACCAGTTATACAGCCAGCTCATTTACACTGAATTAGTAATTTTCTCAGTCTGCAATTTATGTTAATTAAGGAAAGATTATCTTATGTTATACATTTACATAATGACATAAGTGTCTCATTCTCTTCTCCATAAATGTTATTATTATCTTAAGTTTCAGTTCTTTTCCACTATTAGTCTCTTAGAGTGATCTATATAATGCTGTCATTTTCATTACACATTTGCTGGCACTGTAATTGGGACAATGTTTAACTTAAAAGTTAAATAAATATTAAAAACACATAGGATTCCCTTGGCTTCAGCAAACTGTGTGAAACTCTGCATAAAATTATAGTTATTTCTTGGTATCCATGAGGGATTGGTTCCAGGACCTCCCACAGATACCAAAATCTGCTCAAGTTCCTTACATAAAACGGTATAGTATTTGCATATAACCTAGGCACATCCTCCTGTACACTTTAAACCATCTCTGAATTACTTATAATATGCAATACAATGTAAATGCTATGCATATAGTTGTTATAATGTATTGTTTAGGGAATACTGATAAGAAAAAAATCTGTAAGGCTGGGCTTGGTGTCTCATGCTTGTTATACTAACACTCTGGGAAGCTGAGGCGGGTGGATTGCTTGAGCTCGGGAGTTTGAGACCACCCTGAGTAAGAGCAAGACCCTGTCCATTTCAACTAAAAATAGAGAAACCAGTTGGGCACCATGGCAGGCATCTGTCATCCCAGCGACTGGGGAGACTGAGGCAAGAGGATCACCTGAGCCCAAGATATTGAAGTTACTGTGAGCTGTGATGATGCCACTGCACTCTACCTAGGGCAAAAGAGTGAGACTCAGTCTCAAAAACAAAACAAAAAAGCAAAAGAAAAGTCCGGGCACAGTGGCTCATGCCTGTAATCCTAGCACTCTGGGAAGCTGAGGCAGGTGGATTACTTGAGCTCAGGAGTTTAAGACCAGCCTGAGCAAGAATAAGATCCTGTCTCTACCAAAACCAGATGGGCAAAAAAACAGCTGGGCATTGTGGTGGATGCCTATAGTCCCAACTACTGGAGAAGGTGAGACAAGAGGATTACTTGAGCCCAGGAATTTGAGGTTGCTGTGAAATATGACCCCATGGAACTCTGCCATGGCAACAGTGTGAGACTTTAGCTCAAAACGAAAGGAAGGAAGGAAGGAAAAATCTGTACATGTTCAGTAAGATGCAATTTTTATTTATTTATTTATTTATTTATTTTTGTTAAGCAGGCCCACAGATGCAAATTTTTTTTTTTTTTTTGGAAACAGAGTCTCACTATGTTGCCCTCAGTAGAATGCTGTGGTGTTACAGCTCACAGCAACTTCCAACTCTTGGGCTTAAGCGATTCTCTTGCCTTAGCCTCCCAAGTAGCTGGGACTGTAGGCACCCACCACAATGCCTGGCTATGTTTGTTGTTGTTGTTGTCGTTGTTTAGCTGTCCCAGGTTGAGTTCCAACCTGCCATCTTTGGTGTATGTGGCTGGCACCATAACCACTGTGCTATAGGTGCCAAGCTACACACAGATGCAATTTTTGAAAAATATTTTTCCTTTTCCAGTTGCTTGACTGTACACATGCAAAACCCACAGATATGAAAGGCCAATTGTATACATTAACAAAGATTAGACAGCCACTTTGATATATTTATTTTTAAATATAAATAGGCTGTTATGTTTTATAAACTTTTATATCTTTTTAATGTAATTATATTTTTATGAAATTCTTTAAATAAAAATCTTAATAGTAAAATATTCATGAAATATGTTATATTTTTTTCCTTAAATTATTGGAGAGAATAAACATTGACTTTTGTATGGGTCAAAAGGGAAAAAGAACCAATAGGGCTAACAAACATAGGAAAAAATGCTCATCATCCCTAATCATCAAAGAAATGCAAATCAAAACTACCCTGAGATATCACCTAACCCCAGTGAGAATGGCCCACATCACAAAGTCGCAAAGCTGCAGATGCTGGTGTGGATGTGGAGAGAAGGGAACACTTTTACACAGCTGGTGGGACTGCAAACTAATACAATTTTTTAGAGGAAGTATGAATAGTCCTCAAAGAAATCAAAGTAGACCTTCCATTTGATCCTGCAAGCCAATTACTGGGCATCTACTCAGAAGAAAAAAAAATCCTTTTATTATAAGGAAATTTGCACAGTACTGTTTATTGCAGGTCAATTTCCAATCCCAAAAATGTGGTAACAACCTAAATACCCACCAACCCAGGAATGGATTAAGAAGCTGTGGTAGGGGCAGTGCCTGTGGCTCAGTGAGTAAGGCATCGGCCCCATATACCGAGGGTGGTGGGTTCAAACCCAGCCTTGGCCAAAAACTGCAAAAAAAAAAAAAGAAGCTGTGGTATATGTATACCATGGAATATTATTCAGTCATTAAAATAGATGGAGTGAGCTTCTGTCTCTAAAAAAAAAAAAAGTAATAAAAAATAAAAATAAAATAAAATAAAATAGTGGAGACTTTAACCTGGTTGGAGGTGGAACATATTCTTCTTAGTAAAGCATCATAAGAATGGAGAAGCAAGAACCCAATGTCCTCAATTCTAATATGAAGGCAGTAGATGAGCTAATACAAGGTGGGGATAGGGGAATGAACGAGCGGGGTGAGGGGAGAAGGGAAGGGGATGGGGGTCATGGTGTGTGACACACCTCTTGGGAGCAGGGCACAATTAAAGAGAGGCCTTACCTAACAAATGCAATCAGTGTAATCTAATTCTTTGTACCCTCAATGAATCCCAAACAATTAAAAAAAAAGAGAGAGAGAACCAATAGAACCAAAAGAACCATATCTATCTAAATAGATAGATAATTGATACATATATACAGATTGAGTTTTCCTTGTCTGAAATGCTTGGGGCCAAAACTGCTTCAAATTTCAGATCTTTTTGAATTTTGAAATATTTGCATGTACATAATGAGGTATCTTAGGGATGGAATCCAAGTCTAAACACAAAATTCATTTATCCTGGCAGCTCCTATAGCTCAGTGGCTAGGGTTTTGGCCACATACACCGAGGCTGGCAGCCCGGGCCCGCCAAACAACAATGACGGCTGCAACCAAAAAATGGCCGGGCATTGTGGTGAGTGCCTGTGGTCCCATCTACTTGGGAGGTGGAGGCAGGAGACTCGCTTGAGCCCAGGAATTGGAAGTTGCTGTGAGCTGTGATGCCACAGCACTCTATCCAGGGTGATAGCTTGAGGCTCTGTCTCAAAAAAAAAAAGAATTGCTTTAGCCCAAGAGTTTGAGATTGCTGTGAGCTGTTGACACAACAGCACTCTACCCAGGGTGACAGCTTGAGACTCTGTCTCAAAAAAAAAAAAATTCATTTATCTTTCATAAACTTCTATTCACATAGCCTGAAGGTAAGTTTTTATAGTATTTTAAATAGTTTTGTGCATGAAATGAAGTTTTCTTTTGTTTGTTTGTTTTGAAACAGGGTTTCTCTATGTCACCCAGGCTGGAGTGCAGTGGTATGATCATAGCTCACTGTAATGTCAAACTCAAACAATCCTCTTGCCTCTCCTTCACAAGTAGCAAGGACTACCAGTACACACCACCATGCCCAGATATTTTTTTCTTTTCTTTTTTTTTTTTTTTTTTTTGCAGTTTTTTGTCTGGGGCTGGGTTTGAACCTGCCACCTCTGGCATATGGGGCCAGCTCCCTACTCCTTTGAGCCACTGGCACCACCCTCTTTTCTTTTTTTGTAGAGAAGCATGAAAAGCTGTATTGCCTCAGCTGGTCTTGAACTCAAGTGATCCTTTGCTTCAGCTTCCCAAAGTATTGGGATTACAGGCACGAGCCATCAAGCCCAGTCAAAACAATGTTTTAATTGCATTTTAACTGTAATCCATCATATGAGGTCAGGTATGGAATTTTCCATTTGTGGCATTATGTCAGCCCTCAAAAAGTTTCACATTTTGAAGTATTTTGGATTTTGGGTTTTCAGATTAGGGCTATTCACCATGTATAGGAAGAGATTTATGGGAATTTCCTTAGACGATTATAAAAGCTAAGAAACCCTATAATCTGCCACCTGTAAATTGGAGAACCAGGAATTGTGGGGGTGTAATTCAGTCTGAGGTCAAAGGCGCAAGAATCAACGTCTGGCAGCCAGAGAAGATGGATGTCCCAGCTCAAGAAGAGATGGTATATTCGCCCCTCCTCTGCCTTTGTGTTACATTTGGGCCCTTAATGGTTTGTTTGATGCCTGACCACACTGGGAAGGGGAGATCTTTTTATAATTTTTATTTTTTTAATTAAATCATGGTTGTGTGCATAAATGTAATCATGGGGTACAATGTGCTGGTTTTGGGAAGGGAAAATCTTTACTCAGTTTATGTATTCAAATTCTGGAAGGACTCTCAGAGACACACCCTGAAATAATTTTTTACCAGCTATCTGGGTATCCAGTCAAGTTGATATGTAAAATTAACCATCACACGTTGGGTGTATTTCTTCCAAATCTGTATCTAGCCAATTAATTTTATGTACATAGCTTAAGGCCACAGTCATTGATCTAGGGGAAGTAGGACATTTTATTGGTAGTCTATACTTCTTACATTCACCAAATAATTGTCAACTCTCTAAAATAAGTAAAGATCTAAAATTTTCAGTTCCATCTTGGCTACTGACTTGTTTTTGTCAACTCAGTTTACCTCTACAGGCTTTTTAGTTTTCCCTTTTTGCAACCTGTCCTCATCTATAATGTGTATTTTCTTTTTATTGTGAGACGGAGTCTCATTTTGTTGCTCTTGGTAGAGTGCCCTGGTGTCATAGCTCATAGCAACCTCAAACTCTTAGGCTCAGGTGATTCTCTTGCCTCAGCCTCCCTAGTAGCTGGGACTACAGGTGCTCGCCACAACACCTGGCTATTTTTTTTTTTTTAAAGAGACAGATCTTGCTCTTGCTCCAGCTGGTCTCAAACCCATGAGCAGAGGCAATCCACTCACCTTGGCCTCCCAGAGTGCTAGGATTACAGGCATGAGCCACTGCTCCCAGCATTGAGCTCTTCTTAGAAAAAGATTTCTGCTAATCCGCAGTATTTTTTTTATTATTCTTCCTTGGAATATTCATGCCTAAAGTTTTGACTGAAAAAGAACCCAAGGGTTTCCCTGAGCATAGTAGGAGCCTCCCTACAAATCTAGCCTCAATGTAAAGCTTATGCAAAGCTCAGCTACCTCTCTAAGTAAGGGCAATAATTCTGTGATGTTTGTCATCTTAATGTTCATTGTTTCCTTAACTTTTTGTCTATAAAAGGCTGCTTTTCCAGTATTCCTCACTAACATTTGTTTGTTCTGTCATGGCATCTTTCCACCCAACATTTTGCTGTTTATTGTGAGTCAGAAAAGCATCTGCAATAGAAAACTTAGCTTATCCCACTAGAGATTTAGGCCTGAAGCTGAAGTACCAAGGAAATTCTGAAGTGAGTAGTGGCTAAAAGATATCAATGTATTCTATCATGCCCAAAGATTTAGGTGACTGCTACCTGAGACCAAAGGGGGTCTGGCTCCATATGAGAGTTCAACTTGTAGAAATAGGAAGTAAACTAAATGTTAAAATAGATTAATTCAATTAATACCATCAAATTAGGAGTATTTGTAGATTACTATAATTCAAGCTTCACAGTCATTGTTGAAAGAAACTTTAATAGCAAATATAGTTGAATTTTTCTCAGTGAAAAAGAAAGGATGTTAGAGGGTCAGGTCAATAAATAAGGTCACTGAGACAGCACTACAAATAAAATAGAAAAATAGAAAAAAAGAAAAGAAAAACAAAAAAGCACCATAGGCATTGGTCTAGGAAAAGTTCCAATCTGTCCTAGAGTGTGTAGAGGATGAAAATAATCAAAGAATTCTGAAAGTAAGGCTTTAGCTTTGATTTTGATGTTTAAGGTTAGAAAATGCCAGGACAAGAAATATTGTATGTACACTTAAAAAAGATCAGGCCCACTTAAGTATTCTAATTGTGAGAATGGAAAGGAAAGAAGGGTTCGAGGAAATAGAAAATAGAATCAATTGACAGTATATAAAAAAGGAGAAATAAAGACATCAAAAGAAAAAGGAAGAACAAAAAAGAGATTTAAACATACATTAGGGTAGCGATGAGAAAGGTACATTCATCTTAATGATTCTGCAGCGTTTGGCCTTTATCATTTACAAGATATCTTGAACAATGATCAAGTCCCAGAATTTCACCTTCTCTAATGTCTGTTTATGGAAGAAGGAGTTTTCTAAGTAAACATGCAGGGTCTGCTTAAAGCACACTGACAAAGATATCATGATTCCTGAAAGTTGAAGTCCTTGAAAGATTAAGCCATGGCCAGGAGGCACTTTTGTCTGCAAGAAACAAAGATGATGGGCTCCCATGCTGGGGTTACTATCCTAATTATCAGAGAACTATTGTTTCTTTTTGCTCCTGGGCATCAAATATGCTGACCCCCTCAGCTTCAAATAACCTCCCACCAATACTGAGAGCATTCTCTGGCTCCTACTTGCCTTCTCCAAAACCAAAGGCACTTGGCTGTAATCCAGTTCTTAGTATTACAGTCCTTGGCATGTTTCCATCAGCTCTGAACTTTAAAACATAAACACACATAGACACACACACACACACACACACAGAGGCAATTTAAAAGCTGGTTCTTTCTTTCCCTCCCTCCCTTCTTTCCTTCCATTCCTCTTTCCTTCCCTCCTCTCCTCCCTCCCTCCCTCCCTTCCTTCCCATTAAAAAAGGAGAAGAAATCCTTTAGTATTTTTTTTAACCATAACTTACGATCTCTTGCCACCAAACTATCTGTAAGAAAAATCTCTTTATGATAGTTTTTATTTATTTATTTATTTTTGAGACAGTGTCACCTGGGTTAGAGTGCAGTGGCATGATTATAACTCACTGCAACCTCAAACTCCTGGGCTCAAGTGATCCTTCTGTCTCAGCCTCCCAAGTAGCCGGGATTATAGGTGTGTGCCACCACACCTGGCTAATTTTTTTATTTTTTGTAGAGGCAGGGTCTCACTATGTTGCTCAGGCTGGTTTTGAACTCCTGGCTTCAAGTGATCCTCCCTCCTTGGCCTCCAAGAGTTCTGGTATTCTAAGCATTAGCCACGACATACAACCACCTTATGATGGATTTTTAAAAATTGAAATTCCAAAGGAATATCTTTGTAGGACACTAAAAAAAGCTCACTTCCAGCAAACCATGTTACTACAGAGTGTGAAACTATAAGCACTATTGTTAGCCAAATGACTTCTGAAATAGACCTTTATCTTAAAGTGTATCAATTTTCAAATAATTTAATACATTTATATAAGGGGTATGTGTGTTGTTTTTCTTGGCTTTAAATGAGACCTGCCTCCATGTTTCTCCTTTAAAGCTAAATAACCTCACTTATTAAAAATGAGTTACAATTCTAGATATTTGCTTCTTGGAGAAGCAAATAGAATTTCAGCCACAGTTGGGATATTTACATTTTATACTTTTGATAATTTATTTACCACCCACTTTGTTTTTCCTCTTCTTAGTACAACTGTGTTCCCTCCACACCCAAAATATGGCCTGAGTCCTAATCCGCAGTAAACTAACTTCATCACAATCATTGATCCTTGTCTGGCCAACTCTTTCCTCTTCCATCAAGCCCCACCCTTCCTAAGAGCTTTGGGTTATGGTCGAAGCAGCAAAGAAAAGCAAAAAGAATGCTAGAGATTTGGAGCCTCAGAATTTTTGTCTACCAATGAGACTGTATGTGTTTTCTAATGGAGGCTGTTTGCACCTGTAGGCTTCAGCTTTCTCAGCTGTAAAATAAAAGAGTAGGTTACTTGTTACATAACCTGTCTTTCTGTTCTAAATTCTATGATTTTAATACTGCTTTCTGGTTCCACTGCTTCTCGAAGGAGGAGAATAATCCAAAAAATCTGAAAGATGTTTTTCTGAAAAGAGACCACACAGCAGAAGAACTAAGGTCATATTATTCATTCATATCTCAACAAATGTTTGTTGAATACCTGCTATCCTCCTGACTCTGTGCTAACTAGGCATAGGGTATTAATTAGTTACACTTACTTTGGTTCATTCTCAAATTATTACTTTTTATTTTTTTTGAGACAGAGTCTCACTATGTTGGCCTTGGTAGAGTGCCATGGCGTCACAGCTTACAGCAACTTCAAACTCTTAGGCTCAAGCGAGTCTCTTGCCTCAGCCTCCCAAGTAGCTGGGACTACAGGCATCCACCACAATGCCAGCTATTTTTTGTTGCAGTTGTCATTGTTGTCTAGCTGGTCCGGGCTGAGTTTGAACCCGCCACCCTCGGTGTATGTGGCTGGCACCGAGCCCAAATTATGACTTTTATTCATATAAAAGTCACATTTGAAAGTGAACAATTCAGCGCTTTTGGTACATTCACAGTTGTGAAATCACTGCATTTTCCTAGCTGTAGCAGGAAATCCCAAACCTGCTCTGGTCCCATTACTTTCCTGCTAACCACCAATATGCTTTCTGGCGCTGCAGACTTCCCTATTCTGGATATTTCACACAGATGGACCCATACAATATGTGATCTTTGTTGTCTCTTTTCTTTCACTTTCATGTTTTTGAGATTCATCTATGTTGTAGTAATATCAGTAATTTTTTCCTTTTTATGGCTGAACAATATTCCATGATATGTCTATCTACAATTTATTTATCCATTCATTTATCCATTGATAGACATTTGGCCATGTTGATCTTTCAGCTATTGGTGAGTGGGGCTGCTATGAACATTCATGTCCATCAAACTATTTTTTATTTTTATTTATTTATTTATTTTTTAGAGATAGAATCTCCGCCATCCTTGTTAGAGTTTCGTGGTGTCACAGCTCACAGCAACCTCCAACTCCTGGGCTTAGGCAATTGTCTTACCTCAGCCTCCTGAGTAGCTGGGAGTACAGGCGCCCGCCACAACGCCCGGCTATTTTTCTGTTTTGCAGTTTGGCCAGGGCCGGGTTTGAACCGGCCACCTTCGGTATATGGGGCCGGCGCCCTACTTGATGAGCCACAGGCGCCGCCCTCAACTTTTTTAATTCAAGCTTTCTTTCATGAGCTTGCAGAGGTTCTCAAACTTTGCCTTGCTCTTCTCCATCTTCTCCTCCACATCTCATGTAGCTCCAGGCCTCCCTGGCAAATAAGACCAGGCTCTTTCCATCAATGGGCTCAGTCATATATACCATCTCAAAGTCCCCCTTCCACACTCACTCCACAAAAGTAGAATTGGCCACCTGCTCTTTGCTCTCCTCAGTCATGTAGTAGATGGACTTCTGTATTTCCTTCATCTGAGAGATATACTTTGACAGAGAAGCCATCTCATCTCCAGATGAGAAGGCATGGTAGTACAGCAGCTCCAACACGTGTCACTGCTTAGTGGCGTCCTCATGTATTCCAAGCCTCAGATTTTTAGGTAATGACTCATAAAATTTCTTGTAGTTCTCCTTGTCTTCTGCCAACTCAAAGAAGAGCTCAAAGGATTTTTTAACCATGTTTTTACAAATGACTTTCAAGATTTTGTTTTGCTGAAGCATTTCTCAGGAGATGTTCAGGAGCAGATCCTCAGAGTCAACCATACCACGCACAAAGTAGAGATCCTCTGGTATCAACTCATCAGTGCTGCCCACGATGAACACATGGTGAACAGAGAGGTTGAAGTTGTTCTTTTTCTTCTTGTTCTCAAACAGATCAAAGGGAGCCTGATGAGGGATGAAGAGCAATTCCCCGAATGTCAGTTGACCTTCACAAAGAAGTGCTTGACTGCCAAGTGGTCTTCCCAGTCATTAGCGAGGCTCTTGTAGAATTCTCCATACTCCTGGGTGATGTCATCATGGCTTCTGGTGCAAATGAGCTTGATCTTGTTTAGTTCTTCCTGATCAATATATGTCTCCGTAATCCTAGTGGTTTTCTTTTTCTTATCCTTATTGCTGTCATTGTCCTCATCTGAGCCCACCTCTGCAATCCTGGGCTTTTCTTCATCATCTTTTTCTTCCTGTTCTTTCTCACTTTTCTCTTCTTCTGCTTCATTATCACCGATTTCCTTCTTCAAAAAAAAAGGTGATGATCCCATCAGCCTATGAACTTTGAGTGCTTCTTCCCTACTTATTTGACCTGCCTGTCCTCTAAGTGTTCTGTCTGGTCTTCTTTAAGGAGGAGGGTCGCCTCGGTGCCCCTGTTAATGGGTTAACCATGGTCAGCACATACAGTGAAGGAACCATCAGCAGAAGATTCTCAGGTATGCTATTCATCATTGTTGCACTTTGTGATCCAACTATTTTATCTGCTACCAGGTAGGCAGAATAAAACCCAACACTAAACTGCTCAATCCTGGAGATGTTTGCACCAGCCTGAAGAACCCCCATAAATGCTTTAATACAAGCCTTGGCAATGGTTCCCAAATTATGTAGGAGATCAGCCTTGGTCATGCCAATGTCTATGTTCACCAAAGTCAGAGTACATTCCTGAGGATTGGGGATGATGTCAAATTTCAAGTCTTTACTGCTGTGCAACTTGGAAGGGTCTGTAAGGCTCTCATAATGAATCTTGTCTAAAGCATCAGAAGCATCACAGATCGACTCTCAAAGGAAAATTTCCTTGTCGGAATAGAAGGTATTGATGATGAAACACATGAGTTGAGAAATTTCTGCCTAGAAGGCAAAAGTCTCCACTTCCTCCCCTCCATGGCTCCATGGTACACTTCTTTGGGTATCTTGAAAGAAAAGGGCTGCAAGTACTAGAGACCAGGGTGGGTCAGGACTGTCCAACTCACAGGCTGCTATGTGCAGGTGACTCAAGAGGTTTGGCCAATAGTCTTATAAATACTTTTGGAAGCAGTTAATACTGTATTTCACTGTGTATATTGCACACTTTTTTTGCCCAAATTTTTGAGGAAAAAGTAAGGATGTTCATTAAATGTGGGTAGTACTAATTCTGTATCTATATAATCTGTGTTTTTTATTCTTTTATTTATGCTTATGTATTAAAAGTGTAACTCTAGAATGCTATAACGATATCCATATGCAAAATAATCCCCTGGAATGTGGTATTTGTGCCTTCTCCATGTTTTCCCTCTCCTTGGCTGTCCCCTCACTGGGCAGGCATTGTAGCTACAGGAGCCTCCAGCCCACCTGGCCAATCGTGCTGGACACTGCTGCTGCCATCTTGGAAGTGGGCATGCCCCTGGAGGAAGCATGATGGGTTAGTGTGGGAACAACAGCCAAAGGAGGGCAGAGATAGCTGCTCAGTGGTGCCTCTTTCTCTCCTGAGAGGCATGAGGCACCAAGCTGGCCTCTGTGTAGAAGCTGGGAGTGAGCCCACATGGCAGGTGAGAATGTCCAGAAAAACTGAGCCCTCAACCTCCTCCAACTGTTCTCTCCCAGCCCACCCTCTTCCCCACAAGCCTGTCATTTCCTATCCCACCCATGTCCATCAGTGGGAAGATGGTAATGGCTGCCCTTCCGAAAACCCCTGCAGGCTTATTTTCCTGGAAGCTGATGTGAGAAGCCAGGGTGAGCCCTGCCTGCTCCAGGCTCCCAATGGTAGATCCCTGCCCTCTCCAAGGTGCCTCATCTCTTGCACAGCTGGCCCTATTCTAAGGCCCTGGGACACTGTGCTGAGGAGAAAAATCTCTGATCTGGGGTTTGGGAGACCTGGGTTCTGAGATCTGGTTCTATTATAGCCCGCTATGCTCTGCTTTCTCTTCAGATTGTATAAATCTTTCGCCTTTTACTATTATAGACCGCTGTTGTGAAGTTGGGCCTCAATCCCAATGGAGTTTCTGTCTGCAAGAGTACCTGGCAGTGAAGCACAAAAGCTCGGGGTACCTGAGCCCATAAATTGTAATTTTGATCCTCTGACTTGCCCAAATCCCCAAGGTTTTAAGTTGGTATAATTTCTCAAACTTGCCAGGAGGAAGAATCATTGGATGCCTGTTAACAGAGCAGGTAGCGAGGTATTTCTCCTGGAGAGTTGATTCATTGTATTTGGGTATGGTTCAGGAGTCTCATTTTAACCAGTCCCTTGGGTGACTTACAGGATTTGCAAGTTTGGGAAATGCTGGTGTCATTCATTTTGACATTACTGAGTGTCCAAGGTTTGGATGGCTCAAGGTCATTCTCTAGTCACTAATGGAAATGGAAATGCAGAGTACTTCACTGGGGTGTCATCAGGGAAGGCTTCCTTCTCACAAAGTATCCCTAGGGGGCTCAGAATGAGGCGGGCTATACAATCAGGAAAGGGTGGGGATCCACTGTCAGAAGCCCAGTGCAGGCAAGGCCAGCCCTGTCCCCTCACACCTGCTTCCCAGGAAACAAACTCACTGGGGTTTTCAGCAGGACAGCTATGGCAATGTTCCCACTGATGGACATGGGTGGAAATAGGAAATGAGAGGATGTGGGGATGAGAGTGGGCTGAGAGGGGACAGTTGCGGGAGGTCAGGTGCTCAGGTTAGCCAGACCACTCTCACCTGCTGCCTGAGCTCAGTCCCAGCTTCTCAGCAGTGTCAGGCTCTGCACCTTGGGCCTTTCGAGAGAGAAGGAGGCCCACTTGGGGGCCACTTTTGCCCTCCTTTCAAAAATTGAAACAAAAGATTTTTTTCCTAAAAGTTTGGGCCAAAAGCATGAGTGCAGATTATACACAGCAAAATACGGTAATCTCCCTGACCTGAATTCTAAGCCCTCACATTGTCATCTGATCTTTGACTTCTCTCTTTGTTCCTGGTTTTACCACTTAACAAATTAAGCAAGAATATGGTGTATCTCCTAATTCTTGCTGGGTGCCTATAAACATACAAGTATAAAGATAGAATCTGACAGAAATCTTTATAGTCAATGGCACATTCATATAAACAAAGAATAATTAACATCAGAAAGAGAAGAGACCATGTTTCACAAAATGTTTCCAACTGATCAATTACTTACTGGGAAGGGGAATAGGGTAAAAATACCAGGCTATTGCTATTCAGGTCAATCAGGGCAGCAAAAATGTACACAGTATATTTTTCTTTTCCTTCTTTTATTTATTTTTTCTTTTCTTTCTTTCTTTCTTTCTTTTTTTTTTTTTTTCCCGAGATAGAGTCTCACTCTGTTGCCCAGGCTAGAGTGTCTAGGCATAAACCTAGCTCACAGCAACTTCAAACTCCTGGGCTCAAGTGATCCTTCTGCCTCAGCCTTGCATGTAGCTGGGACTATAGGCACATGCTACAACGTTCAGCTAATTTTTCCATTTTTGCTCTTGCTCAGGCTGGTCTTGAACCCCTGAGCTCAAGTGATCCTCTACCTTAGCCTCCCAGAGTGATAGGATTATAGGTGTAAGCCACTGTGCCCAGCCATACTGTACATTTTTCTTTTTGAATTCCAGCTAGTGGGAATCATTCCTTTTCTTCAATATATGATAATGCAATAAGAACTGTGCTTTTTTTTTTCTCTTTAGTTTTGTTTTTCCATCCAGCAAATACCACCCCTATTTAATACAAGTTTTAGATAAAGCTTCATGCCAATTCTGGTCTTCAGAATTGAGGTTTTATTCCAGTTTCACTGCTTACCAGTCCTAAATAATACATGTATTGCTTCTATTCTTAGATTCATTAGCTCAACATAAATTCGTAAGAACTGTAGTGGATGGCAAAAACCAGTTTTCAATTAACACACACACACACATGTTCAGTCTTCATCAGTCTGAAGATTCTGGCTTCACATATGGCCGACCAACTTAGCACTATTTATTTTGAATATTTCCAAATAAATTCTGGCTTGGCTAGTACAGGAAAATGATACAAAGAAATTTTGCAAATAAATAAAAATATTGCCTTTGTGAGTTACTATAACCTTTCTAAAATAATAGACTTCATTATTTCTATTGTAGTACAATTCATTGGTACTGTAGTGTTAATTCTTTCAGTCTAATCATAAGTTTGTGCTTTTACTTACACAAAGTGCTATAGCTGCCACTCATCTACTCAGTGGGGGAAATCAGTCAAATTAATTCTCCAAATTGAGTTCAGTTGAGACATTAGTTCAGATAGACAGAAATTGAATGATTATCTAGGTACTAAATAGTCTAGAATCTGACTATAGATACCGGTTAAGTTTATAGTAAATTACTGGCATATAGAACTTTATGTAATACTTGTGTGTGTGAGAAGTTACATATGAAATGTAATTTTTTTTCTTTTCTTTTTTTTGTAGAGACAGAGTATCACTTTGTAACCCCCGGTAGAGTGCTGTGGCGTTACAACTCACAGCAACCTCCACTCATGGGCTTAGGCGATTCTCCTGCCTCGGCCTCCCGAGTAGCTGGGACTACAGGCGCCCACCACAACGCCCGGCTATTCTTTGTTACAGTTTGGCCAGGGATGGATTTAAACACGACACCCTCAGTATATGGGACTGGCGCCCTACTCACTGAGCCACAGGCGACACCCCATGAAATGTAATTTTTGAGTACTGAATCACCTTAACTCCATTGAATGATCTCAATATTTAAAGAACTGCTATCCTAATACACTTATAAAGCAAATAATCATCAAAAAGCATAAATTCTTTCTTTCTTTTTTTTTTTTTGTGGTTTTTGGCCGAGGCTGGCCGCCACCTCCAGCATATGGGGCCAGCGCCCTACTCCTTTAAGTCACAGGTGCCACCCCATAAATTATTTCTTTCTTTTTTTTTTTTTTGAGACAGAGCCTCAAGCTGTCACCCTGGGTAGAGTGTCATGGCATCACAGCTCACAGCAACCTCCAATTCCTGGGCTCAAGCGAGTCTCATGCCTCCGCCTCCCAAATAGCTGGGACCACAGGCGCCTGCCACAGCGCCCAGCCATTTTTTGGTTGCAGCCGTCATTGTTGTTTGGTGGCCTGGGTTGGATTCGAACCTGTCAGCTCAGGTGTATGTGGCTGGCGCCTTAGCCTGTTGAGCCACAGGCGCCGAGCCCATAAATTATTTCTTATTTGATATATGGTGCGAAGATGGATTTTCACGTTGTTTGTGTCAAAAGTGAAGTACTAGTATCTTCAGTAATAAAGTTTGCCATTTATATGTTTTTTTACTTTCCAAACATTTTCTTAGCTGTAAAGTAAGTATAACTGCTATTATAATCTATGTGAGCTACATGCCTAAGGACTTGCTGCTCCAGGTGTGATCTGAGAACCAGCTTCATCAGTGAACAGGTTTATTACAAGGGCAGATATCAAGCTCCACCCTAGAGCTGATGATTCAGAATCTGCATTAAGAAATATCAAGTGGGCCGGGTGCAGTAGCTCACCTATAATCCCAGCTGCTTGGGAAATTGAGGCGGGAGGATCACTTATGTCCAGGAGTTCAAGGCTGCAGCGAGCTATGATCCTGCCTCTGCACTGCAGCTTGGGCAACAGAGCCAGACCTTATCTTTAAAAAATTAATTAAATTTTTTAGAAAGAACTATGGAGTGGTTTGCCCTGTTTTGTTTATTTTTTTAACTGGTGAATCTGGGATAGAACTCAGATACTCTACGGATCCACAGCTCAAAATCCTCAGATCCAGTGTTTTTTACCTTTTTTTAATCTTAAAGCACACTTGAACCTATAGTTAAACTTCCATAGTACACTTAAATTCTGTTGACCAAAAATAAAAGAGTAAGACCAGGCAGGGTGGCTCAAGCCAGTAATTCTAACACTCGGATAGGCCTAGGTGGGTGGATTGTTTGAGCTCAAGAGTTCAAGACCCACCTGAGCAAGAGTGAGACCCTGTCTCTACTAAAAATAGAAAATGTAGCCAGGCATAGTGGTGCACTTCAGTAGTCCCAGCTACTTGGGAGGCTGAGACAAGAGAATGGCTCAAGCCCGAGTTTGAAATTCGAAGTTGCTATGAGCTGTGATGCTACAGCACTCTGCTCAGGGCGACAAAGTGAGACTCTGTCTCTAAAAAAAAGAATATACTTACTGTGCTTTGAATTTCTTTTGAAAATAACTAATGCTCTTTAAAAAATTTTGCAGCACACCAGTTGAAAATCACTGCTCTAACTGGATTCTCCTGAATTATAATAAACAGGTAACATAAATGTGAGAGAGAGTGCCCTAGATTTTTCTTCCAGAAGGAATCAATCTGCCATTTCTATTGTGTTTATGATGTAAGTCATCAATTACATCAAACCATAAAGCATTTGGATCCAGGAACCAGGCATGGCTACAGATGCAGGGATCTGATGGGTCTTTGGAGGACCATCTGTTTCCTTTGTCAGATTTTCAGCATCAATGTTTATTAGCACTGAGAACATACATCTAACTTTATTTTCTTTAACATATTAAGTACCAATTAGTTAGCTAACTAATAGGAATTAAACACTAAACGTGAAGTTAAAAACGAATCAAATGCAGACTCAGTTGACCAGGTAGCTATTCTTAGCATAGACAGCACACTAGCATTTTCCACAGACAACATCTTTTCTCAAAGATGCCTCAGTTTTTCATTGCCATGAGTCAAATATTAATGAGAGCCACCTTTCTGGCCAAAAATTATCTTCCCCTCTGGCTTACAGAGATGCTTAGTTGCTTTTATAAGATTTTATCTCAAGAAAGTTTCTTTTAAAATGCAAATAGAATCAAATGTAACAGGGAAACAGAAAAAATAAATTTTTAAAAATGCAAATAGATGCAAATAGAAAAGAGGGGTGACATAATAAGAGAGTGAATGATCACTGAGTTGGCTAGGGGTTGGTTTGTCTGGTTATAGAACAGGATCTTTTAGAAAGAGTCCCAATTCTAGAGGTTGGTAAATGTAGGTTAGGTGGTAAGGAAAGGAGGGCTGGGGAGAGGAAAGGTGAACGCTTAGGACATGCCTGGGGGCAGTAACGGGGAGAGATGACATTAAAGTTGTATATTCTCAGAGTGCTGTCTCTTGTTTTTTATGGTAATGAGGTAGTGAGGGGAGACCAAAAGAGGCAGCCTAAGCCTGGCCCAGGGAGACGCTTGAAGCAAGCTTTCTACAGGATTCGTTCCCAGAGAGCTTTTCGGGGTGACTGCTCTGCTTGGGGGCATCTGAGAGCCGATATCAGCATTCACCGAGGAAAGCGATGTCCCCAAGGTGACATCCTAAAGACTTTGATCTTCCTATGCAAGCCGAGTCTCTCTTAATTGACTTAGCACAGTGAAATTACCTAAGAGAATTTCTGTTTTTCAAAAGCAGGATGAATATTTCAGAGTCCTTCTAGTTTTCCTTCACTGTTTCTTCTTGGTTTACCCTGGAGAAGGGCTTCCTGAGAAAAAAGAATTCTAGGCCAGGTGTGGTGATTCACTCCTGTAATCCAGCACTCGGGGAGGCTGAGGCAGGTGGATTGCTTGAACTCACAAGTTTGAGACCAGCCTGAACAAAAGTAAGACCCTGTCTCTACTAAAAATAGAAAAACTGAGGCAAGAGGATCTCTTGAGCCCAAGAGTAGGAGGATGCTATGAGCTATGACGCCACGGCACTCTACCCAGGGTGACAGCTTGAGACTCTGTCTTAAAAGAAAGGAAAAGAAAAGAAAAGGACAGTGCTGATAACTCAGTGGGTAGGGCACCGGCCACATACACTGAGGCTGGCGGGTTAGGACCGGGCCTGGGCCTGCTAAACAACAATGACAACTGCAACCAAAAAATAGCCGGGCGTTGCGGCGGGCACTTATGGTCCCAGCTACTTGGGAGGCTGAGGCAAAAGAATCACTTTTTCAGGTTACTGTGAGCTGTGATGCTATGGCACTCACTCTACCGATGGTGACAAAGTGAGACTCTGTCTCAGAAATAAATAAATAAACAAATAAATAAACAAATAAAAATAAAAAATAAAATAAAAGTAGGATGATAAACCAAAACTTTTTTATCACTTCTACTCAGCAACTCACCTAGACAAATGCGATGCTTATGTTTAAAATTGAATTTTAGAGCTGGGTAGGGAGGCTCAAGCCTGTAATCCTAGCACTCTAGGAGGCGGAGGTGGGTGGATTGCTTGTGCTCAGGAATTCTAGACTAGCCTGAGAAAGATGGAGAGCCCCATCTCTACTAAAAATAGCCAGGCATGGTAGTGGGCTCCTGTAATCCTAGCTACTTGGGAGGCTGAGGCAAGAGAAACTCTTGAGCCCTAGAGTTTGGGGTTGCTAAAAACTGTGATACCCTACGGTGACAGAGTGAGATTCTTCTCTCAAAGAAAAAAAAAAGAAAAAAATCCCAAATTGGATTTTAGTGTTGAGTTCCTAAACATTTCAGAGTTTCACAGAAGTATGCTTGAAATTTCATGCTCAATATAGTTGTTTGGCTTGCAAGAGCTATAGTGTAAGGAGACTACATAAAACAAATATATTCATACATTCTTCTGATTCTTAGAAGTATCAGAAAAATATTTACTTTTGTGTCTTTTTATTTTTTATTTTTTTGAGACAGTCTCAAGCTGTCGCCCTGGGTAGAGTGCCGTGGCATCACAGCTCACAGCAACCTCAAACTCCTGGGCCCAAGCAATTCTCTTGTCTCAGCCTCCCAAGTAGCTGGAACTACAGGTGCCTGCCATGACGCCCAGCTATTTTTTGGCCCGGGCTAGATTCGAACCTGCCAGCTGTAGTGTATGGTATATGTGGCTGGTGACCTAGCCACCTGAGCTATAGGTACCAACCCTGCTTTTTTGTCTTTTTAAAAATCCAATTCTGTGGTGCTTCATACCTTATGATTATAAATTATATTTATGAGTATATCCAAAGTATGAATATGACAGAGAAGGATAAAATCTTAATGTATTGTACATAAATAAGAAAAAATATTTCAAAACTTCTCTGCCCTTGAAGTCCTTTGTTGCTTCCTGTTTATTTTAGGTTGTAGATGTCTTGATTCAACTATGTAGGAAGATCCAAGTTAATAAGTTACTCTTAAATCACAAAACCATGCAAATTTAGCAGACTTTGATCAAGGCTGATTTATAGATTTTATAAACTTGATCTATTTATGAGAATAAATGCAACTTATTATGGAAAATATTTTTATACATATTAAATGCCTTCCTATAATTTTAAGAATGTTCTATGTTCTATAATACATTCATCCTGATTTTTTTTTTTTTTTTGGAGACAGAGTCTCACTACGTCACCCTCAGTGGAGGGCGGTAGTGTCACCGCTCATAGCAACCTCCAACCCTTGCCTTAGCCTCCCAAGTAGCTGGGACCACAGGCTCATGCCACAACGCCTGGAAATTTTTTTGTTGCAGTTGTCTTTTCTGTCCTGCTGGCCTGGGCTTCGAACCCATCGGCCTCAGTGCAAGTGGCTGGTGCTGTAACCGCTGTGCTACGGGCGCTGGACTAGATTTCCTCATTTTCAGTGGCTGCATTGCCTTCCACTATATGGGTGTATAACAATCTATGCAGGTATTGTTATTTAAATATTTCTTGCTAAAGTCACCATAACCAGCATGTTAAAGCCAGTGGGGACATTTCTTATCTTTAACACACAACTACATGGCCATTCTCTCTGGTTTTTGGGAAGACTATCTGCTTTTCCTCATTCCTCTTTGCTTCTCTTTTTGGTCTCTTTGCTCCCATGTCTTTCTGATTGCAACCTCCTCAAACTGGGTTTGGGCACTCTTCTCTTTGCATATTATATACTGTTTCTAGACAGCCTAACGAATGTCCAGTGCTTCAATTACCAGGCATATGGGAAAGGCAGGTGTATATGTTTATATCTTCCTCCTAGACCCTGCTCTGGATTTCACAGTCATGTGAAATGTGCAACGCCTTTGTTACTTTTTAGATTACTTCTTTTTCTTTGAGATAGAGTTTCCCTTTGTTGCCCTCAGTAGAGTGCTATCATGTCATAGCTCACAGCAACCTCAAACTCATGGGCTCAAGAGATTCTCTCTTTTTTTTTTTTGAGACAGAGTCTCAAGCTGTCACCCTGGGTAGAGTGCCAGGGTGTCACAGCTCACAGCAACCTCAAACTCTTGGGCTTAAGCAATTCTCTTGCCTCAGCCTCCTAAGTAGCTGGGACTACAGGCACCTGCCACAACGCCTGGCTATATTTTTGTTGCAATCGTCATTGTTGTTTTAGCTGGCCCAGGCTGGGTTTGAACCTGCCAGCTTCCGTGTATGTGACTAGTCTCCTACCCACTGACCTATGGGCGCTCCCTCAAGAGATTCTCTTGCCTTGATCTCCTGAGAGCTGGGACTACAGGTGTTCCCCACAATGCTCAGCTATTTTTAGACACAGTGTCTCGCTCTTGCTCAGACTGGTCTCGAACCTGTGAGCTCAAGCAATCCATCTGCCTTGGCCTCCCAGTATGCTAGGATTTCAGGCTTAAGCCACAGCGTCTGGGCCTAGATTACTTTTGATTTATTTTTCTACCCCATACCTGTCTTCATGACCTTAGACCCATAAATCCTATGATCACTAACTTATACCTAAAACCAAACTCCTAATTCCATCCAACCCTGTCCTCACCGGTAGTCCCGTATTAGTGAATGATACTGCAATCCCAACAGTCATACAAGCAGAAATAATTACCCTTATACTATTCATCACCAAGCATGGTTTTTTTATTTGTTTGTTTGTTTTGAGGCAGATCCTCAAGCTGTCACCCTGGATAGGGTGCTGTGGCATTACAGCTCACAGCAACCTCCAACTCCTGGGCTCAAGCGATTCTCCTGCCTCTGCCTCCCAAGTAGCTGAGATTACAGGCGCCTACCACAACGCTTGTCTATTTTTTGGTTGCAGCCATCATTGTTGTTTGGAGGGCCGGGCTGGATTTGAACCTGCCAGCTTAGGTGTATGCAGCTGGCATCTTAGCCATTTGAGCTACGGGCACCGAGCCACCAAGCATGGTTTTAACTCCTAAATATTTCTTTATTTAGTCCATTTACTTTTCCCCATTTCCACTGTTACCTAACTAATCCGTGCTGTCGCCATTTCTCACCATTGTATAGCTTCCTATACAATGTTTCCCACTATTGCCTGCTTTAATCAGGTTTTCATCTATACCCAGACTGACCTTCTTCTCTCCTCAATTTCTGCCTTTCAGCCACACCAGCCTTCTTTCAGTCCTTCCAATGTTCTCCCATTCTCCCTCCATCTGCAGAATATCTTTTTTTCTCTGAGGCTCAACTTACAGCAATGAAAAGAGAGGCAAGGTTTCTGTTCTGAATGAAGCTTATATTCTAGAGGGCTGGAGTGGGAGAAATAATACAAAAGTCAAACTCGAAAATAGAAAAGCAAGACAGGTCAGATATTGATCCTTGTTCACTGCTATGCAAAGAATACATTGAAACTAATATAAGAGAAAATGACTAATTGGCTCTTTCATATTGGGATGGGCATAGAGTTAGGATTTCTTATGGTTCAGATTTATGAAAAGGTAGCCAGCCATGGAGAGACCATGAGAAAGAGTATGCAGGCAAAGGGAACAGAGAATTAAAAGACACTAATGTGGGAATGACCTTGGCTTCTGCTACCAGGGTAATAGTGGTGGATGTGGTGAGAAATGAACAGATGGAGGAAATGCTTTGCAATGTTGTTCTCTTTATTTGGAATGTTTCCCTGTCTTTTTACTCAATTTTCTCCTCTCTTTCCTTTGATTCCTACTCATTCTTTGATCTTGCTCCCCCCTGGTAGGTCTTTCCTCACCCCGTAGACTTAATCTGTTTCCCTGGATCCCTGTATCATACACCTTTCTTTTGTGCCATACATCACAGTGGTAGTTTAGTCACATCCGTTTCCTTGGTGATTTGATTAATTTATCTATCTCCTTCATGAAAACTTGTTCTATGAGGGTCCAGATCTCTCTCTTTTCTCAATATAGTTTTCCTGGTTTGTAACACAGAGGAGACGTTCAATAAATATTTGTTAAAGTGGGATTATTGGGTCAAAAATATATGGTTTTTCAATTTCAGTAGATATTGCCAAATTACCTTTTCACCAATGTGCTTTGCTTATTTTCCCAGTACTCATACATAAAAGCCCTCACCTCCCTACCAGTCCTGTAGGGCAGTATTCTGCTTGACTTTACTGTTGTAAATGATCATTTGCATTTTTTCTTTTTGAGCATCCAGTAGAAAAATCCAATTTTACATATATATACACAAATGTATATATGTATCCAATTTTACATATATATGTAAATTTACATATATAATTTATATAAATTAACATATATATGTAAATTTAACATTTAACCATTTGAAGCTTAAGATATATATCCAATTTTACATATATATGCATATAAACATATACATATATATATTGGTTTGTTTGTGAGACAGGGTCTCTCTCTGTTACCCAAGCTGCAGTATAATGGCACTGTGACAGCTCACAGCAACCTCAAACTCCTAGGCTCAAGTGATCCTCCTGCCTCAGCCACCTGAGAAGCTGAGACTACAGACGCATGCAACTGCACCTGGCTAATTTTTCTAATTTGTGTGGAGGCAGGCTCTCACTATGTTGCTCAGGCTAGCCTTGAACTACTGGTGTCAAGCAATCCTCTTTCCTTGGCCTCCCAAAATGCTGGAATTACAGGTGTGAGCCACCTCATCCACCCAAATTATATGTTTTAAACATTGTAATTATTAAGGATACATAATATGTGTACATATTGGGTGGCACCTGTGGCTCAGTGGGTAGGGTGTCGGCCCCATATACCGAGGGTGGCAGGTTTGAACCCAGCCCCAGCCTAACTGCCACAAAAAATAGCTGGGTGTTGTGGGGGGGGGCCTGTAGTCTCAGCTACTTGGGAGGCTGAGGCAAGAGAATCGCCTAAGCCCACGAGTTAGAGGTTGCTGTGAGCTGTGATGCCACAGCACTCTACTAAGGGTCATAAAGTGAGACTGTCTCAAAAAAAAAATTGTATATATTTATGGGGCTTTTTAATTTTAAAATATTACAGGGGTAATGGCCGGGCATTGTGGTAGGCGCCTGTAGTCCCAGCTACTTGAGAGGCTGAGGCAAGAGAATCGTCTAAGCCCAGGAGTTGGAGGTTGCTGTGAGCTGTGTGACGCCACAGCACTCTACCGAGGGCAATAAAATGAGACTCTGTCTCTACAAAAAAATAAAAATAAAAAAAAAATATTACAGGGGTAAAAATGTTTTCATTACATGGATACCTTATACAATGCTTAAGTTAGGGCTTTTGGTGCGTCTGTCACCAGAGTGGTGATATTGTACCAAATGGGCAAGCTTTTTTATTTTTTTCAATGGGCAAGCTTTTCATCTTATATCTCCCCTCACAAACTTTCCCCTTCATGGTTTCCTTTTTTTTCTTTTTGAGACAGAGTCTCATTGGTAGAGTGCTGTGTTATCATGTCTCATGGCAACCACAGACTCTTTGGCTCAAGAGATCCTCTTGCCTGCCTCAGCCTCCTGAGAAGCTGGGACTGTAGATGTCCACCAAAAGGCCCAGCTAGTTTTGTTTTGTTTTTTTAAGAGAACAGGTCTTGCTCTTGCTCAAGCTGGTTTTGAACTCCTTAGCTCAATTGATCCTCCTGCCTCAGCCTCCCAGAAGGCTAAGATTACAGGCCTGAGCTATTTCACCACCCTACTTCAGTTCTCTTAGTTCCTACATACAAATGAGAACATGTAATATTTGTCTTTCTGTGCCTGGCTTATTTTACTTAAAATAATGGCCTTCAGTTCCATACATATTGTTGCAAATGACAGGATTTCATTCCTTCTTATAGTTGAATACTATTCCATTGTGTATATGTACCACATTTTCTTTATCCATTTATCTGTTTATAGCCATTTAGGCTGTAAATACAATTATATTGAATTCAGGTTCACATTAGACTTTTTAGACCTAAACTAAATTTATTTCAGGAATGTTTTTCTCCCATCTACTGCTCCACCTTGCATGTGACATACTGAATATCTCTTGCATGAGAATGTTTCTTGTTTGGAAATTTCTGTGCTGTAAGCTATATGCTACTTTGGCAGTCATATTCCCTACACAGATAGGAGAGATTGGGTGCCAGTGAAACACAGGTAGGTTCAGGGCCTACAAAGGAGAAGGAAACCACAAATCAAAAGGAGAACCAAGAAAAGTATGAATTAGTGTTCAAAGCCAGCATAGTCTTCTAAGACTGGAGACGAGGTAGGACCTGATGGTATAAAAGATCTTGGACAAAATGTATCTGAGGTCTTGATAGCACTTTAAGAACTTTGTAAAGCCACTATTTGTTCAGTGTCCAGGTGAACTTAGAGCAGAGACATGAGATAAAATTAGGAAGAGAAGATGAATTTGTTGGATAGTAAGGACTGGGAACTAAGAAAGCTTGGATTAAAGAGATTATACAAATCTACCTAAAGCCAAGGACCACTAGGATCTCGTCCACCAGGATAAATGTGAACCTAGATATTTATAAAAGTATCCTAACAGATCCTCCCGCTTGTAGAAAGACAGTCTTCTTCCAAAGAAATAGATTGATATCTTTTAAGAAGTGCCCTTAAAAGACATTGAGGGAAGAGCTCTATTTTTAGCACCTCAGTTCATAAGGGCAAAGCCCTGGTGGGCCCTGGGTGGTGACAGTAAAAAGGCAGTTGTTATTGCTGGCTACTTAGGCATAGGCATACATGATTATGGTTGTCCATTTATGGCAATAAAAAAAGATGACCATAGATCTCAGATGCTGGACAAGGAACTTACAGGTGGAATAGTAGTCACTGAGTCTGTAGAACACTGGCCTGGTATAGGTTTGATAACAATGTTAAGTCCTAACAGATTGGGGGCAGAGAAGAAGTGGGACAGCAGGATATTGGAATCTGCCTTAGGACTGAAACTAGACTGAAGCACATTGTGGACCAAGCTGGGGGAGAAGACAGAGAGAAACGAGGGAGCACCTAAAAATGGCAAAGCCCAGAGATTCATTCCAGGCCACCCATTCAGCCTGAATTATTTAACTGTTTCTATCGCCTCCACCTTTACTATGTATGATAGCAGTTTTACAACTAATTTGTGTAGGGTTTTGAATTTAATAGTTTCCTGTGTTGAACTATGAGAAAAAATGATTTCTTTAGGAACATTTGGTCCTAGAATGTTGACATGGGGTGAAGGCTGGAATGAGGGGAAATGGGGCCCTAGGGCAGTGAGAGTATGCCAAATTTGGTTAGTCCTTTCATTTCTCTGTTGTCTAGTTTCTAGTGCATTGCCCAGGCTGGTTTTCAATGCTTCGTTTAATATGGATCCCTTTTTCTTGGCAGAATGTACCTCACTATTAAATAAGTCTCACTGCTAGGAAGTCAGACAGTCTCTCCAAATTTCCCATTTTATTTCACCTCATTACTTGTAACTCATGATAGTAAATAATTCCTCTCCTAGCACAGCACTTTAAAATATGCACTTTAGTATTTGGATAAAACCCTTTAAGATTTTCTTTTGTGTTCTGATTCCATATTTTATTTATAAGCTCTCCTGGTTCCATTTATTACAACCAATTTGAGTCAGTGCAGTGCGTTTGAGCACTCACTTTTCTACCTACATGAATGTAAATGTAACACCTTTAGAATGGAATAAAAAGCCTTTTGAAAAGCTTTGGAATTATTGGTGTTATAATTTAGGAGAAAAATCTGCATTTCCTATGATTTTATACATGTTCAGAAATGAGATAGTTCCAGTGAGTTTTGACCCTTTAAAAAATGCCAGGAGCAATAACAACAGCAACAACACCAAATCTTAACAATAGTAAGTCACCCATGGCTTGGCTGTCCTGCTTTTGTTAATAAGGACAAATGTAATCTTCCTATTATACCTTCTATTTAAATAAAGCCAGTATAATTTTCATGGTATTTTGATAGCAAAAAGAGTATTTCACAGATAGCTAATTTAAAGAGAGAATTAATGGACAATATTTTCCTACAGGGAAAAAAATCAGATCTCTAATATGATAACTCATTGCCAAGACAAAAAAGCTGTCCAAGCGCTAAACAAAAGCTCACTGCCGTATAGGCGATTTAGCTGGCAGTCTATCACTACCTGCTGTGTGTGTTTGTGTCCAGATGGCAAAAATGCCATGCAAATCCTTAAATCACAGGTGGTGTTGAGATGCTGATTCTGCATGGGAGATTGTGGGTGGGCACCCACTGGCCCCAGCAGGTAGGCTCTCTGTGAACTCTCCCAAGCCATAGAACTATTGCCTCCATGTGTGGGAAGTAATTAATGATGCTGAGTTAGTGGAGCCCTGAGTATGGAACAAGACAGCAGAGGAAAGGGGCGTTTCCGTTCCCTGATCCGAGAGAATGTTTCTCAGGATGGCCATGTGGGTGCCTATTAAAACTGCATAGTGTGTGGCCAGGTGTGGTGGCATATACCCATAAGACTAGAACTCTGGGAGGCCAAAGCAGGAGGCTCCCTTGAGCTCAGGAGTTTGAGACCAACCTGAGTACGAGTGAGACACTGTCTCTACTAAAAACAGCCAAATTAGCCAGGCATTTGGCATATAATCCTAGCTACTTGAGAAGTTGAGGCGGGAGGATTGTTTGAACCCAGGAGTTTGAGGTTGCTATGAGCTAGGTTGACAACAAAGCACTCTAGCCTGGCTAACAGAGTGAGACTCTTTCTTAAAAAAAAAAACACAAAACAAAACTATTTAGTGCATTCCACACTTGACTTAATGTTTAGAGGCAGAGTTTAGAAGTCTACACTGTTTTGAGAAGATGCATTTTTATTGTTGTTGTTGTTGTCATTGTTTGGCCAGGGCTGGGTTTGAACCTGCCACCCTCAGTATATGGGACCAGTGCCCTACTCCCGGAGCCACAGGTACCACCCTTTTTTTTGAGACAGAGCCTTTAGCTGTCGCCCTGGGTAGAGTGTCATGGCATCACAGCTCACAGAAACCTTTAACTCCTGGGCTTACGTGATTCTCTTGCCTCAGCCTCCCAAGTAGCTGGGACTACAGGCGCCTGCCACAACGCCTGGCTATTTTTTGGTTGTAGTTGTCATTGTTTGGCAGGCCTGGGCCAGATTCGAACTCGCCAGCTCTGGTGCATGTAGCTGGCACCTTAGCTGCTTGAGCTACAGGCGTCCAGCCAGATGCTTTGTTTTTTAGGCTAGCAGTTCTCAACCTGTGGGTCGTGACCCCTTTCGGGGTCGAACAACCCTTTCACAGGGGTCACCTAAATACATCCTGCATATCAGATATTTACATTACGATTCATAGCAGTAGCAAAATTACAGTTATGAAGTAGTAATGAAAATAATTTTATGGTTGGGGGTCAGTACAACATGAGGGACTGTAGTAAAGGGTCACGGCATTAGGAAGGTTGTGAACCAGTGTTTTAGACAGTCTTGCCCTGTCACCTGGCTACACTGCAGTGGCATCATCATAGCTCTGCAAGCTCAAATTCCTGGTCTCAAGTGATCCTCCTGCCTCTGCCTCCCAAGTAGCTGGGACTACACGTGCATGTTACCTGTAGTAAAAACTCTTCCATGAATAGGTCTTTATCTTATCCAAGCAAAAATATATAGAATGACTCAAATAAACAAAAAAAAAAAAAAGAAAGAAAGAAAGAAAAAATAGCCAGGTGTTGTGGCAGGTGCATGTAATCCCAGCTTCTCTGGAGGCTGAGGCAAGAGAATCACCTAAGCCCAGTAGCTGGAGGTTGCTGTGAGTTGTGATGCCACAGCACTTTACTGAGGGCAACAAAGTGAGACTCTGTCTCTAAAAAACAAACAAAGAAACAAAAAACCAAAATGACTCAAATCATTAGAATGTAATATAATCACTATGTTAAAAAAACAGTTATTATCTTCTAGGCATGATAATAAATATTTTGCCTTGTCATCTCATTTAATACTCATTTATAGTTTTATATTTAGGTACTAAGAGTTGCCATTGGAAACTCAGGGAGATTTTTTGTTTTTGTTTTTGTTTTGAGACCGTCTCACTTAGTCACCCTCCGTAGAGTGCTCTGGCATCATAGCTCACAGCAACCTCAAACTCTCGGGCTCAAGAGGTCCTCTTGCCTCAGCCTCCCACGTAGCTGGGACTGTAGGCACCCACCACAGAAACTCAGGGAGGTTAAGTTATTAATTCAATGTCACACTTCTGGTGAGTGTTAGTGAGAAGGTTCAAACCCAGATCTGTGATTCTCAAGTCTCAGCTCTGGAACTGAGTGTTATGCCCTGCATAACACTTAAAAAATAATTTACATTGTTGTTTTAACTCTCTCACTTGCTTTTTCTGTGCCAGTATGGTTGGTCTATGCTAAGATGCTCTCTTCTTATGTCAAAACCTTACTACTTTTTCCAGAGTTTTTCAGCTTCCATTTGTTTTAGTTTCCACATATTCCTAAAATACCTTCTACTAGTCACTTACCTTTCCAGGAATGACACTTTTGCCTGTCAGTAATGAAGGCCCTGTGTTTTCTGGCCAGCAGAACCTTTATTCTGCTCTGCTTATAGCGCTGATGGGAGTGGTGTTTGTTAGTTTTTGCTCCTTCTGGAAGGAAATGTAACACCATGTTTGGAATCCAAGCAGAAAAAGGATCCTGTATTGGGTAAAACATGGATGCCACTTTACTGCAAATCCCATCTAGAACCTTCCTTGGTACTATGGTCTGAATGTTTGTGTCCCCACAAAATTCATTTGCTGATGATATTAGGTGGCAAGAGCTTGGGGTGATTAGATTGTGAGAGCAGAGCCTTTGTGATTGGGTTAGTGCCCTTATAAAAGAGACCGCAGAGAGCCAGTTTGCCCCTTCCACCACATGACAACACAGTGAGAAGGTGCCATCTATGAGAAAGTGGGTCCGTGGTGGCACCCATAGTTCAGTGGTTAGAATGCTGGCCACATACACCAAGGCTGGTGGGTTCAAACCCGGCCCAGGCCAGCTAAAACAACAATGACAACTGCAACAACAACAAAAATAGCCAGGCATTGTGTCGGGTGCCTATAGTCCCAGCTACCAGGGAGGCTAAGGCAAGAGAATCGCTTGAACCCAAGAGTTCAAGGTTGCTGTGAGCTGTGACGCCAGTGTACTCTACCCAAAGCAACAGCTTGAGACTCTGTCTCAAAAAAAAAAAGAAAAAAAATGTGGGTCCACACCAGAAACTGACCATGATGGCATTCTGGTTTTGGCCTGCCCAATGTTCAGAACTGTGAGAAATAAATTTCTGTTGTTTATAAACTACCCTGCCTGTGGTTTTTTGTTTTGGAGACAGTCTTAGTATGTCGTCCTCAGTAGAGTACCGTGACATCACAGCTCACTGCAACTTCAAACTCTTGGGCTTAAGTGATTTTCTTGCCTTAGCCTCCCAAGTAGCTGGGACTACAGGCACTCACCACAACGCCTAGCTGTTTTTGTTGCTGTTGTTGTTGCAGTTGTCATTGTTGTTTTAACTAGCCTTGAGCTGGGTTTGAACCTGCCAGCCCTGGTGTATGTGGCTGGTGCACTAACCGCTGAGCTACGGGTGTTACCATGCCCATGGTATTTTACTATAGCTTCCCAGACAAAGAACCTGACTATAGCAATTCAGAGGTATTATTATAAATAATTTCATAACCCATGGTGTAAAAGCAATTCCAATTTTCTGCCACTATAGATGATTACCTAAGTAATCAATGGCTTAAAAAATAATTTACTTTTGGCTCCACACCTGCAGTTCAGCAGCTAGCGAGCTGGCCACCTACACTGGGGCTGATGGATTTGAACCCAGCCCAGGCCTGCCAAACAACAATAACAACAACAACAACAACAACAACATAACCAGGCATTGCGGTGGATGCCTGTAGCCCCAGCTACTTGGGAGGCTGAGGCAAGAGAATTGCTTGAGCCCAAGAATTTGAGGTTACTGTGAGCTGTGATGCCACAGCAGTCTACTGAAGGCAACATAGTGAGACTTTGTCTCGAAAAAAAAAGAAAAAGTTTTTACTTTTATCTCTCCCAATTCTGTGAGTTTGCTAGTTCGGCTAGATCAGTGGTTCTCAACCTGTGGGTCGCAACCCACAGGAACTATATTAAAGGGCCACGGCATTAGGAAGGTTGAGAACCACTGGGCTAGATGATTCTAACTTGAGATCTCCTAAGCAGTAGAAATCAGATGTTGGCTGGGGCTGGCGTCATCTAAGGACTCAACTGGTATACAAGAGAAGTTTTCCACTCATGTCTTATGGCTGAGCTGAGATTGAATAAGTGGGCTCTGAACTTCTCTCTCCACATGGTCTCTCCATGTACCTAGCTTGGACTTCATGATAGCATGGAAGTCTCTGGGTAGTCAGAATTCTTATATGGTAGCTGTCATTTCCTAGAGTGAATGTTCCAAGATACCAAGGTAGAAGCTGCAAGACCTCTTCTGACCTAACACTGGTAATTGCAGAATCACTTTGAGTACTTTCTGTTGATTCTGTGATTACCGAGAGAATACAAGAGGAAGGAATGCAAAAGGACAGGAGTTCTAGGAGGCGTGGTTCATTGGGAGACTACTCAGATTTGAGTATGTCATCCAAAGTTCATGAGTGGAAACTTACCCCCAATGCAGCAGTCTTGACAGGTGGGACTGTCAAGGAAGAGGTGATTAGGCCATAAGGGTTCTGCCATTAATGCCATTATGACAGGAGTGGGTTAGTTATCTAGGGGAACTGGCTCCTGATAAAAGAATAAGTTCCATTCTGATTTCTCCTTTTGTTCTCGTGAGCACTCTGCCTTCCACCTTCCACCTTCTGCTGTAGAACAACTCTCACTAGAT
Source organism: Perodicticus potto (assembly GCA_963574655.1). Taxonomy (NCBI): domain Eukaryota; kingdom Metazoa; phylum Chordata; class Mammalia; order Primates; family Lorisidae; genus Perodicticus; species Perodicticus potto. The sequence continues at coordinate 16,659 of CAUYRH010030562.1, read as the reverse complement.
GCTAGTACCATGTTCTTGGACTTTGCAGGCTCCAGAACTGTGAGCCATATAAACGTCTATTGTTTATACATTACCCAGTGTATAGTATTTTGTTATAGCAGCAGAAAATGGACTACGACAGAGACTGTCTGTGAAGAATAGCCACCACAATCTAGACCTAGAACTGTTTTCCCTCAGGATACCCCAGTTGAAGAAAAGACACAACGAGGATATGGCTAAGATTTCTAATGGTAACAGAAGTAGCTTTTCAAGTTCTCTCCCACCCTTTGGCTAGTTCCCAGATCATGTTCAATTTTTTTGCTTCAAATATTCATGCTGCCTTCTGCCATCTGGTAACTTTAATTAGTGACAGCTTCTTCCCTATCTAAGACTATGACCGTGACATTATTGCTGGGGTTTGACCTTGCTGTTGCATTGATGTGAGTCTTACTCTTCCCACGTGAGGCACTTTATTCATCTGATTTACAGGAGGAGTCTTTCCAGCTGCATCAGCATCATAGACTTTTGTTTTTTTGAGACCGAGTTTCACTTTGTCACCCTGGGTAGAGTGCTGTGGCATCGTATCTCACAGCAACCTCAAACTCCTGGGCTCAAGCAATTCACTTGCCTCAGCTTCCCAAGTAGCTGGGACTACAGGCACCTTCCACAATACCTGGCTATTTTTAGAGAAAGGGTCTCACTCTAGCTCAGGCTGGTCTCAAACTCCTAAGCTCAGACAATCTGCCTGCTTTGGCCTCCCAGAGTGCTAGGATTATAGGCGTGAGCCACCCTATCCAGCCAAAATCATGGATTTTTTATTAGGCATTCAAATGGGTAGTTCAGGCCCCTCAAAACCTTAAGGACCTTTTCATCTCTGTATTTTGGTCACATTCCTCTCAAAGGGAATTTAGTGGCATTACTCAGTGACACATCAAATTTTATTCCCCAGCATGCACCAGTGGCCTTCTGTTTCCTAGGATTCTTCTATTAGCTCTATATTCCCTTCACTGCTTAATCCAAGATCTCTTTAATGAGAGGTGTTCTGTGTCAGAATTTTGGGAGGAAAAAGGAAGCAGAAAATGTGCAACTTTGTTGATTTTAACTCATCATTTTGCAATGCTGGGCATTTTAGCGGTCCAAACTAAGATTGCTGAGTTCAAGCCATATAAGGCATAGCGATAAGGGAATGAAGATTGAATGTCAGCCTTATTACTAATTTGCACCTGTAGTTTAAGATTTGTAGCTAAAAGAGATTACAAACCACACGCCCTCCTCTTCCCCAGAGGCAGAAACTTCCCCTTGTGGAAACCTGCCTGGTGAGGTTATCACATTTGGGAAAATAAACCAGATGTGATAATCACATAGCCAGGGTGCCATCTCCACAAGAGATCCCAGAAGGGGTGAGCCAAGCTGGGCCCAACATGTCCTTTCCAAAACTCACCCAATCAGGCAAGTCATTTTTCTCACAGGGTAGAGTAAGTGAGGAGCGTAGGCGAAGCCGAAGGTCTTCTGCCCATCTTTCCGTGGAAAACCTGAGAGGGGAATAAGCATTTTTCCTTATTGAGTACTGAGGACATCCCTTCTCCCCCGCCCAGGGGTGTTAGAGAAGCAAGACCCAGCACTCTGAAATTCCCAACATTCATACCTTTCATTAGGAGGAGGGCTGTCGGCCTGTGGAGACATGCCAGGGTTCCTGACTTAAGTATGTATAGAACTACCCACACCTACCTCTGAATCTTTTTTATACTGTTTCAAAAATACCATTGTAATTACCAAACAAAACCACATCTATGTAAGTGAGGTAGAAAGATAAGGATAAATACAAGTTGGAATTTAGGGATATGATCCAGAGCCTGATGACAACCGTCAACTATGACCCGAAAATCCCGCAATCTTTTTCCATTATGTTTCATTTGAAGGACTATTTGTTAGTGTATTGTACAGATGAAGCAGGATCAAGTATCATATGTTTCACATATGATATATGAATCAGTGTGTGCATGAATGGGTATGTAAAGTGTCTGTTCATGGCAGAATATACATATGTAAATGTGATACCTATGCCTTCCTGTCATAAATATTTCCTTGGTTTCTGTTATGAGGTTTGAAACTAGAGGATTGGACCCTGTGTGTTGCTTTTCAGCTACCTTTCACATGTAATTTGCGCATTAAACATGTATGCATGCTTCTTTATAGCTCTGTAATTGTCCCATCTACATAATATATGTGCTGAGTAGACAAAGAGCTTCTATTCCTTTTGAATTAAAATTTCAAAAATACTAATCCATCTTTAGGAGCAAAAACACTGATCAAAGACTATACTAAGATACTCATTAACACCAAGTAATAAAAAACCTGTTGTAATTATGGTGAGCAGTAAGTTCTGGTGATGGCCACAGGGAACTATGCAAACGGCTTTACAAGTTGTAACTCTACCCCAGTGCTGTCTGACAAACAGCCAGACCCTACCCAGGGTCTCCTGTAGTTACCCAACAGCCCAGGAATGTTGTGCAAATTAGTTTCTGAGAAATTTTTTTAAGATCCTTTGAGCAGATAAGGAGCAAAACATAATAAGGCTTTTATCAGCCTATGACATTTTATGTTTAACAAACACATGGATAGCCCTGACCGGGTATTGTTCTAGGTACTTAACGCAGATGAGCTCATCTAGTCCTCAGAGCAAAACTGCAAGCTGGAAACTGCTAATATTTCTGTATTATAGGGGGGACATTGAGGCACGGAGAACTTAAACAGGTTGTCTAAGGTCAGCCAGCTGAGCCCTGAATGCAGACAAGCCTGGTGCTAAAGCCTATATCCACAATCGTACCACCTCACTCCCTGCAGCCCAAGCACATGGTGCCGGGGAACATTCTATTTCCCAGCGGTCCTTCTGGTCACTTAACCCAAAGCATGTGACTTCATCATACTGGACTTAACAATCACTGCTTTTAAAAGATGATGAACATATAGCTATTTTTACTAAATATATCCTAGTGCTAGGATGAGAACAAATGAAATTGGCTATGAGCTTCTCAAAATTTTTACTCTGATTCAGTACAGAATTTTAAATGTCTGTATTTTTGAACATCTTAAGGCAAATCTGTCAATTGTTTGAACATTTATAAACACATTCTGGTTTTGTTATGCTATTTCAATTATTGCAAGTAAGATTTAAAGCAAATTGAGTGAGTTGATCAATATAACATGAAAAGGCTTTGATAAAGTTTCCGAACTTGAAATTTTAACTCCTGCAGGCTGTTATAACATTTAGCCTTGTGAACTGCTTCCTTCAAAATTCCACCAACTGCCTTTTTAGTAGTCTAGCTTCTGAGATAAATCCATCTTCTCCGTTGTGCTCTGGGGTCCAGGCCTTAAACTCTGGCCACAATTATCAATTATTACCACTAATTGGTAGGCTTAGCAGACAGGCTAAGGGTTGAATAGGCACCAAGAACAAAAGTAGGTTCTCTCCTTAGAACTGTGTGAATGAAAAGGGTGGGAAAGGCCAGCTTGTTGCTGCCTGCACTGAGTCTACTCTGGAAGAAAGAACTTCAGCCTGGCGTATCTCCCAGCAAACACAATTGAAAAGAAATCCCATGAAGCAAAATTTTCTCTTTGGTTTTTCTCAGATTATATAGATTTTTTTTTTTCTCTTTTGAGGCAGAGTCTTACTCTGTTGCCCTGGGTAGAGTGCCAGGGCATCATAACTCACAGCAACCTCAAACTCTTGGGCTCAAGTGATTCTCTCAGCCTGCAGGTACCTGCCACAACACCCACCTAGTTTTTCTATTTTTAGTAGAGATGGGAGTCTCACTCTCCCTCAGGCTGATCTTGAACTTCTAAGCTCAAGTGATCCATCCACCTCAGCCTCTCTGAGTGCTAGGATTACAGGCGTGAGCCACTGCACACAGCCACATCACACACACAAACCAATCTACTCCAAAATCCTCTGGGCCAAAATGAAATTATATTTAGACAATGGCGTTGGGTCCTACAAACTTTGTTTGAGGAGATTGGCCCCGTGACTTTGCTGGGTTTAGAGCTTACTCTATTACAACAAACGATTCACCCCAGCATCCTAGGGAGGTGGTCATGGTTCTAGGGAATTCTGTGCCCATTGTATCCAGGGAATAAGGACTGGAAGGCAGGAGCAGGACTCTCTAGATTTGAATGAAATGAGAGAAGCCCCTCAACAACTGTGATGGGAAAAACATCACACACGACCTTTCTTTTAAAGTGGCAGTGAAAATTACAAAACAGATAGGTTTTCATCTCAGCACAGAATGGGAGACATTTCCTTAAGGAATTTCTACTCGGGCTTTTGACCAATAGGAATGCACAGTGTGGATTTAGGTGAAAGTAGAAAAGTATGTAAATGCCTAATGGATTCCAAAACTGTGTCTTCAGCTTGATCACCATTACCTTAAAAATTGTATAATTTGATTTCTGAAAACTTCCAAATGAATACCCTAAATGAATTTGCCCTCAATTCAGAAAAATTCTATGTGTAAGAGGTTTAATAATGTCTAGCCCATGGCAAAATACATTGAATCAGCCCAAAGCCGTTCATCAAATGACCTGACTAAATGATCATTTTGAATTCAGGGTCACTTAACTCCATCATGAACACTCCTTTGTGTTCAGGGACACACAAAACACTCTGAAAGAGACACCTTGTGTCTGGAGATTGTAACTGGGGAAACTCTCCAATTTGTGATTGTTTTTTAAAATCAAGCTCATCAAATGAACTTTTGCAACAGACAAACATGATTCAAACGTCTGTTAGAGTGAACTTGAACAAGACCATGAACTCAATGAGTATTCATGAATGCTTTTCAATAAGGAAGAAGGAATTCTCTGAGGGTAATGATATGTCTTTTCTATAAAACTTCCATTTTCTAAGCCTAGACTCTCGTTTTCCTTTTTAATTTACTTGGCTGGTCCTTTTAAAAATTAAATTAAATTTTTTTTATTCCTGGGTGGGTTTATCAGTTTCTTACATACAGAGATCCTTCAAGTGAGAAACTCAAGAAAGCAGAGTTGAACCTTGGTTTAACTCTTAATGCCTTGGTGTGTTGACTCACTGGTACTGCTGAACACAGAAAGAGTCCAGCAAACTAAGGTCTTTGATGAATGTTACAACTTTGGGGCTCTTATGTTTTATTCTTTGTAACATACTGGACAGTCATATTGTAGTAGATATCTTTTAATTGATCTATATGAACATTTATAGTAGGTGACATAACAGTAATATAAGGAATATGCTTTGCTTTAGTTCAATGCATACAAAAGTTTATGTAATATAGCATAAAGGAATTTTCAGGAAGTGTTGGCAGCTAAGCAGTTAGACCAGTGTTTTTTGCCTCCAAAACTATCTTTTCATATAAGAACTCCATAGCATATCATAGATTTCACTAGAACCTTTGTTCAACAAACTGACATTAAAAACTCTAGTAAATTGAAGGGAGACATGTTTCTAAAGCTGTGTGGTGAATCTAATGTCCTAAAAAAAATTGTTGGTTGTAGCAGATGTGCTTCACCTGTCAAAATGATAAAATCTAGAAAGCTTTTACTTCTCCCAAAGATCACAACAATGTGGCGTTCAGACATATCATGGAGAATGTATTCTCTAAAGGCACAAAAATAAGTTTAACCCAGTGAGTGCTGGCACATTATTTGAAATCTACCAGCAGTGTTTTTTTGTTTTGCTTTATTTTGTTTTTTTCTGGAGAAAACGACCTGATCTATACCCCATCTTCCCCAATCCCAACCCCCTTGCTTCTCCCACCTCTGGCATATAGAGGTGGGTGGTATCTGTGTCATTCTGCTGGTGTATCCTTTTCTAGATGCACAACAAGTATTACCACTACGAAGATGATAGAATATTCCAAAGACCACTAAGCAAGATTCATTCTCTGAGAATTCCAGCCTGCTGAGCTTGGTCAAGACTCCCTCACTGTAACCCCATCCCACCTGTGTATTCCAGGCCCAATTTCAATTTCCAAAATTTAGCTACCCACAGTCAACGGTGGTATAAAAATGTTAAATAGAAAATTCCAGAAATAAATAATTCTTAAGTTTTAATTTGAGTAGCCTGGATGAAACCTTGCTCCATCCCACTCTATTCTACCTGGGATGTGAAACATCTCTTTGTCTAGTATAACCACACAGTCTGTTCTACCCACTAGTTTGTCACTTCAGTTATCAAATTGACTGTCTTGGTATTGCAGTGTTTGTGTTCAAACAAGCCTTATTTTACTTCATAATGATGCCAAAGCACAAGCATAGTAATGCTGACAATTTGGATATGCCAAAGAGAAACCATAAAGTACTTCCTTTAAGTGAAGACTTGAAAGTTGGCTCAGCGCCTGTAGCTCAGTGACTAGCCATATACATCACAGCTGGTAGGTTTGAACCCAGCCCGGGCCTGCCAAACAACGACAACTACAACCAAAGACTAGCCGGGCGTTGTGGCAGGTGCCAGTAGTCCCAGCTACTTTGGAGGCTGAGGCAAGAGAATTGCTTAAGCCCAAGAATTTGAGGGTGCTGTGAGCTGTGACACCATGGCACTCTACCCAGGGAGACAGCTTGAGACTCTGTCTCAAAAAAAAAAAAGTTGAAAGTTGTAATAAGAAGTTTGGAGAACACTTAGGGAACTAAAAGTAGACCTGCTGTTTGATCCTGCAAATCCTCCACTAGGTATGTATCCAGAAGACCAAAATCACTTTATAGCAAAGATAGTTGTACCAGCATGTTTATAGAAGCCTAATTCATAATTGCCAAGTCATGGAAGAAGCCCAAGTGCCCAATGATCCATGAATGGATTAATAAATTGTGGTATATGCAACCATGGAATATTATGCAGCCTTAAAAAGATGAAGAATTTACCTCTTTTATGTTTACATGGATAGAGCTGGAACATATTCTTCTTGGTAAAGTATTTCAAGAATGGAAGAAAAAGTATCCAATGTACTCAGTACTATTATGAAACCAATATATAATCACCTACACTTTCATATGAAATATAAAACACAACTATAGCCCAAGATGAAGGAGGGAAGAGGAGGGAGAAGGGAAGTTGGATGGAGGGAGGGTAAATGGTGGGACCACACCTATGATGCATATTGCAAGGGTACATGTCAAATCTATTAAGAGTAGAGTATAAATGTCTTAACACAATAATTAAGTAAGTGAGGTGAAGGCTATGTTAAGCAGTTTGATATAAGCACTCCAAATTGTATATAAAATCAGCACATTGTACCCCATAAATGCATTAATGTATACAGTTTATTTAATAAAAAAATTAAAAAAAAAGAAAGTTGTAATAAGGAAAGAAAAGAATCGTATGTTGAGGTTGCTAAGATCTACAGTAAGAATGAATCTTCAGAGGTGGTGCCTGTGGCTCAAAGGAGTAGGTTGCCAGCTCCTTATGCTGGAGGCGGTGGGTTCAAACCCAGCCCTGGCCAAAAACTGCAAAAAAAAAAAAGAATGAATCTTTGTCCAAGAAATTAGAAAGAAAAAGAAATGTATGGTAGTTTTGTTGTTGTACTTCAAACTGCGAAAATTATAGCCACAGTGTATGATCATGGCTTAGTTAAGATGAAAAAGGCATTGTTTGTATATAGAAGACATGAACAGAAAGGTGTTCCAATTGACAGCTGTCAGATTTGGTACAGGTTTGGTAGCTATGGTTTCAGGTATCCACTGGGGTCATGGAATATATTCCCTTGAGAAAGGGGACTACTGGAATTTAAAACTTTCTAGTAACCTTGTTAAAAAAGTATGCCAGGTATAGTGGCTCATGCCTATAATCCTAGCTAGCACTTTGGGAAGCCAAAGCAGGAGGATGGCTTGAGCACAGGAGTTTGAGACCAACCCGGACAACATATCAAAATCCCCTTTCTCTGAAAATTAAAAAATTAACTGGGCTTCATGGTATGTGCCTCTAGTACCGGTTCTTCAGGAGGCTCAAATGGGAGGATTGTTTGCACCCAACAGGTTGAAGTTACAGTGAGCTATGATTGGGCCACTGGACTTCAGCCTGGATAACAGAGTAAGGCCTTGTCTCTTAAAAAAAAAAAATTAAATTAAAAAACAGGTAGGGTGGTACCTGTGGCTCAGTGGGTAGGGCACCAGCCCCATATAGTGAGGGTGGCAGGTTCGAACTTGGCCCTAGCCAGCTAAAACAGCAATGAGAATTGCAACAAAAAATTGCCAGGCATTGTGGCAGGCGATTATAGTCCCAGCTACTTGGGAAACTGAGGCAATAGAATCACTTCATCCCAAGAGCTGGAGGTTGCTGTGAGCTGTGACACCATGGCGCTCTACCGAGGACAATAAAGTGAGACTCTGTCTCAAACAATTAAAACAAAAATAAATAAATAAGTAATAAAAAACAGGTAAAGTTAATTTTAATAGATTTTAAATAACCTAATATACCCTAATTAACCTATAGCTTTTACTCAAATGTCACCAATTATCTCACTAATTATTTTTTTCTGGCCCAAGATCTACTCAAACTTCCTTTAGTTTGAAACATTTTCTCAGTCTTTGATTTTCCTGACCTGGATATTTCTGAAGAGTCTTGCCCAATTACTTTGTAGATACGTCTTAATTTGGGTTTGGGTGACAGTTTCTCATGATTGGATTAAGTGTATGTATTTTGCGACAAAAAACTACAGAAGCTAAGTGTCCTTGGTGCATGACATTAGAAGCCTATGATGTCAATTTGCCCCACTGCTGGTGGGTTTGACTTTAATCACTTGATCAGGGGATGTTAACCAGTTCTTACCCCACTTTAAAGTTACCAAATCCAGCAGCTAGGTTCTCAATCCAGCTGTAGCATGAACTAACTGCTTTGAACCACAATATAACCTCATGACTAAGGCAAGGCAATGCCCCCCCAAAACACAGAAGACCATTAGGCCTAGTAAGGTAGGCTTGTCTGAAACCAAGAGGATTTCTGTCTCGGATGGAAACTGTCGATAAGTGGGCCCTTCCTCTCGCCCTCCACCCTCTACTGCCCGATTCCACCAAAACCCAGAGTTATCAGTAGTGCCTTCCAGAATGATACAATTTTCACCTTAATCCTATCAGCCTTTGACGCAATTTGCAAGGGAAATGAGCGTTAATCTCCCCTCCCGCTCCGTAATGGGATTTTGGTATCTGACTTCCCGTACACTACAGAACGCTGTAAAAGCTCACTGTCAGTAACAGACTGAGTCATTAGCCATTTCCTCCTCCAGCTCCTCGGCTCGGCCTGGACAAGCTTTGGAGGCTGCAGCTATGGAGCGCCGCCCATCAGCCTCGGAGGAGCAGTCTTGGAGTTGGGCACGTCCAGAGCCCTACATGCCGCCAGGCCTGAACCGAGAGCAAGCCTGGGCCTGGGCGCTCGATAACTTCTAGGCGCTGAGCCTCCGCTCCTCGCGGTGCCCTGGGTGCTGCGGGAATGTGGATGCCGAGGCGTGCGGGCCTCAGTGCTGGCGTGACTCGCGGCTTGGAAACGTTCCCCGAGTTGAAAAGGGCCAAAAACGCTGCCGAGAGCCACAGGCTCCAGAACTAGTGGTTGAAACCACAAAGGAGCTACATTCACATCAAGCAAAGGATGCCACGTACAGCGGGATGCCATGGGGCCTGGCCCAACCAGTAGATGCCCGCGCGTGCGGAGGTGACCAGACACACGGGCAGTTCACCACCAGGAGCCCAGGTCATCCTCGGAAGCTGCTGAAAACCAAGATTTGAAATACAGAGGAATCTGGAAAGGAGAGGAACCCCAGTCTTGCTTGCCACCCATACCAAGGCCTACTTCAACTGATGCCCTGAAAGGACCCTGAGACACCCCAAGGAGGCCCCTCCTACGGTCCCTGTGTGGACTTTTACTCCACAACTGTGCCCTGCATGCCAGAGCCTTGAGATCTCTATGTGGAGATCATTCCTTATTTTGTTCTTCTTTCCCCGCATTACTTTCAATTAGAAAAACTATCCATGTAATTAATATGTTAAGAAATTTTTCTTTTCTTTTCTTTTTTAATAATTTTATTAAATCATAATTGTGTACATTGGTGCAATCATAGGGCAGAATGTGCTTCATATACAATCAGAAACATTTTGATCGTACTGTGAGAGACAGCCCTCATAGCATTCTCTTAATCACTATATAAAGACATTGATACTCTACATTTAATAAGTTTCACCAGTACCCTACTAAGATGCACCGTAGGTGTGATCCCACCAATTGCCCTCCCTCCACCCATCCTCCCCCCTCCCCTCCCCTCCCTTTCCCTTGTCCCTGTAGTCTTGTGCTATAATTGGGTTTTAGCCTTCATATGAAAGCTATAAATTAGCTCTATATTAGGGCTGAGTACATTGGATACTTTTTCTTCCATTCTTGAGATACTTTGCTAAGAAGAATATGTTCCAGCACCATCCATGTAAACACAAAAGAGGTAAAGTCTCCATCTTTCTTTAAGGCTGCATAGTATTCCATGGTATACATGTACCACAATTTATTAATCCATTCATGGGTCGATGGGCATTTGGGCTTCTTCCATGTCTTAGCAATGAAGAGAGTATCTTTATAAGATAGTTGGGGGTGGCCTGTGGCTCTAAAACTTTCTTTCCCTGTGCGAGGTTAATTGGTCACCATAGCAACAATCACAAAGTCTGCCAACTAACCCAAAACTTTTTATTACTGTGCTAATGTTCTATGTAAATGAAGGATGGTAGAGACCAGTAATTCCCATACTAAAAGACCTGTAAAAACAAAGATTGCTGGATCCAGCTTTCAGAGTTCCTGATGCAGAAGGTCTGGGATAAGATCCAAGAATTCACATTTCCATCAAATGTTCAGGTGAGGCCGACACCGCAGTATAGGGACCATGCTTTAAAGTACACAGCTATGATTTAATGATAAAGATAATAAAATAAAATATATATATACGCATATCTAGATACAAAAAAAAAAAGTAAGACCCCCGTCTCATACTAAGTAGAAAAATTTGCCAGTCATTGTGATGGACACCTGTAGTCTCAGTTCCTCAGGAGGCTGAGGCAGGAGGATCACTTGAACCCAGGAGTTTGAGGTTTCTGTGAGCCAGGCTGATGCCACAGCACTCCGACCTAGTGAGACTATTTCAAAAAAAAAAAAAAAACCCAAAACAAAAAATACCAATCTTGACGACCCTAAGGCTCCTTCAACCCTAATATGTTACAAGTCTATTCCTGAGCTACCCAAACTCTTCTGAGTTGAATAGATTTTGAAAAGTAAATCAAACTTATTTATGAAGGGACACAGAATCACTAAATTTAAGATTAAGACACCTGATCACTCCAACAATCTTTGTTCAGTGGAATTTTTTTTAATCCACAGAGGAGCAGTATTTTATATTCCTGTTTTCATTTTTGAAGAGTTAAAAGTATTTGCCAAAACATTCAAAAAATGAATTATAAAAAAATCACAGTAAGGTGATATGAATAGGAAGGCAGGAGTCTATAAGGAATTTCCATGAGGTCATCTAATGAAGTGATCTAAGTTATCACTTAGCTTCAAACAGGATCTGCAAATGAGCCCCCAGATGTCTACCCCCAGTGTGCCTAACTGACATGAAGGTGAGGGGGCCCAACCTTCCTCCTCGGGGGTAACTGTCCTGTTCAAGAGTCCCTCACCTTTCAAAGACGCTAGCCCTGTTCTCACATCCCACGGTGATTTCGCCTGCCCCTCCATAGCCGACACTCCCCTATGTTAGGTCCTTAAGGTGCGGGGTGAACAGCCTTCCCTACAATCGCTTCTCTAACGAGGTTGGACACTGAAGTTGCAAACTCAGCCTAGAAGAAGTGCTATACACCTCATGGCTGAATATCACCATGTTCCCTTTGAAGTACTCCCCTTCTCCATCGAGCGAACATAGTGATATTCAGCAATGAGGTACACAGGTCACTACGAAAGTTTTGAGACACTCTACGCCACGGTCTGTTATTTCACTGCCAAGAAACACAGTCAACAACGTCCTTTCTGATTCACCCCTTCAAGTTGCAACTTGCTCAGATTATTGGTATTGCTGGAAGGGATTCATGTTTCCATCCACACAGATTTCACGTGAGCTTCTTCCTTTTTCTTTTTGTTTTTTTTTTGTTTTTTTGAGACAGAGTCTGATTCTGTCACCTGGGTAGATACTGTGGTATCAGGGCTCAGAACAACAACTTCAAACTCCTAGGCTCAAGGGATCCCCCAGCCTCCGCTTCCTCAGTAGCTGGCACTATAGATGTCTGCCAAAACACCCAGTAAATTTTTTAATTTTATTTAGTAGAGATGGGGTCTCACTCTTGCTCAGGCTGGTCTCAAACTCCTGAGCTCAGGTGATCCACCGCCTCAGCTTCCCAGGATGCTAGGATTATAGACTTGAGTTATGCTTGGCAGATTTCATGTTTCTTGATTTTTTTGTGTGTCTCAAAACTTTTGTAATGACCCACATATGTAGCACTTTTTCTAGGACAAGTTTGCAAACTTAGTTATAAACCTTTGTACGAAAAAGGATATTAAAACCACTTCCGTACCTGCCCCCCTACCCCTGCTGGGCTTATCCCCTGTATGTTAAATGGTTTTGATTCTTTTAACCTTTCTACAAAGATCCCATTTGCCCATCCCTTCGCCATTTCCACTAATTCCATCAACAGGCTGTCCAAACTCCCTTTACCCTCTCCTTGTCCTCCACCTGGGGCCTAGACAAGTCACCGATCCTTAATCTGTCACCGCACTCTCATGAACACGTTCTGAATCGTGATGGAGGTGTTTGAGAACAGCACTCACTGCTGACACAGGCATCAGAGGGAAGGGGGAGCAACCAGACGATTCCACATTTCTGAAGATCTCAAAGACAAGGAGCAGAACCGAGCTGGCGAGCAGGCCCTTGAGCAGGACACAAAAGATGTCCCAGGAGCCGTTCTCCTGACGAAGACGTGATCCCAGGGATGTCTGAGGCCTGTACAGTACTTACAACTCAGAGCAGTTCCACTAGCACTGGGTGTTGGCTTGTAAATGGCAACATCCAAATCAGAGAGGAAATGAGTGCGTTCCAAGCAAAATGGCACACATTTAGACGGACTAAGAAAATAACAATAAAAGTGCAAATTTATTCTGCGTGTGTGATCACGATTATCATTACATCAAGTTCCATATATGCCCAGCCAGAATAAATATTAACCCATTTTTTATAATGACTTTATACTGCATTTGTGGATACAGCTCCACCCAAACCCAAAACAACACTGTTTCCATAGTAACCAACAGATTTCAAAGAAGGAAAAAGGAGGGGAAGACTTCAGAACGGATAGCAATCAAATAAAATAGCCAGCATCAACAAAATATGTCAGCATTATTTAAAACACACAGTTAGGACCATTCTGTAGCTTCATCTCTTTCCCAGAAAACCATCCCCTTGTAAGTCACCTTCTTGTACTAAGCCACTACTTCCTCAAAGAAACAACTGCAAAATTATTTCCATTTTACTTGAGGAAAGCAGCATATTTCTTGAGTCATTCTTGGGATCCCAAGGGGAGTATGATGAAGAAAATAACATCTACTAAGTGACTTAGCACACACTGAAATTCAGATTGATTATCTACCAGTAATTATAAAATTTCAACTGGGCTTCGAGTGTCAGAGTAGAATATCTATCTACTCTATCTCAGAGTAGAATATCTTGCTAAATGTAATGAGAGGGAAAAAGAAAGAAAAAGCCAAAACTGAAATCCAGAGAGATAACACCAGAAAAGCTGCAGACCAACAGCAACTGAAAGCCAGATTTTTCACTAGAACTTTCTCAAGTATCACTTCCCCCAAGTGAATTCTGCAAAGGCATGGCGTGTACTCGTTTACCCACATCCCTACGTGTTCCGTGATGCCAACAGGGAAAATACACAGCAACACCTACAGGCAGCCTCCTGTCTGCAGGACAGACCTGGCCTCACGTGGGGGGATCTGTGAGCTCCGCAAAGTCACAGCCCTGGTGATCTCTCTTTCCTACGGCCTCCTGATTCAAAATATCACAGATTAATACAAATAAAATATTCATAAGAAAAAAGGATATTTTAAGTGTCTGGCTCCTACAGTCCTTCAGAAAGAAGTTCTCAAGTAATTTAGTAATTTGTCCCCTCCTACATTCTGGCTATGTGATTGTCGTTAAGTTACTTAACATCTCTTTAGCCTTCCTAAGCCTCAGTTTCCTCATCTGTAAAACAGGAATTAAAAAAAAGTACCTGCCTTATACAAAGAACTAAGCCGAATACCTAACAGACAGTAAACAGAATTACATTACTATTATCATTATTATTTATAAGTAATTCTTTCTTAATGACCACAGGCAAATCCTGATGGCTTTTCTTAGATAGTAACTCTCAATATTGCAGAGAGAAAAGCTGTTGAACAAATATCCTTAGGAATAATTTCACTAGGTGATCTCATGAACGGCAAGCACACAGCCAATCAGCTCATACTGAACGGCATAAACTTCTGAGGCAGACAGAACTGGGTCTAAAGATGGTCACAGCTACATGACCATTAACCCTCCTAAGCCTCGGCTTCCTACCTCTACCTTGCTAATCAGAGCAGTCACCTAAAGAATTTTAGAACGTTCAAGTGGCAGAATCCCCATTTAGCATTTCACAAAGAAACGGTTACATTTAAACATCAAATGTATGTCTGCTGTTATTATTGTAATTCTATTTCTTTGCTCAGACAAAACACTGATTCAACAGCTATTTATGGAATGTGACTGAGTGCCGGGCAATGTGTGGTTAAGAAAAACTGACATGGTTTGTGCTCTTGCGAAGTCTGCATCCCAAAGTTTCGGAATGCTTACATTGAATTAACCTAAACAAAAACATACACATCATCGAAAGCTTTAATAAGTATTCTGAAGGAGCAGAACAGGAGGAATGACCGAGGTTTACCAATGACAATACTATGTCGTATTTTTCTCTTGTCTATAACACAAAAATGTTATGTCCCACCAATAACCATCCAGATCAGATTATGAACATTCAAAGTCTGTATCTTCTGGCCTCATCCACATAGGAAAACAACCGCAAGTCTTTACTTTTAGGCAAGACTATTACAATGTTCCATTCTTTTCAACCCAGACGGAAAACAGCCTGTTTATGTTTACAGCAGACATACAAGTTGAAATACTTGAGTGACAGAAAAGAAAAGAGTCTGAGACAGTCCACTCTTAGAGCCATATATTCAGGGCCCCAACATGTTTTGATTTCCACGCTGCTTTATGAATCATCAGTATTGTGAGAATTGTTAAGAGTACCATATACACATGTAGCTCTACCAAGCTTCCAGGTGAACAAAATGAAAAAACCACGTTCTGATGACTCAAAGTGGTTCCATCTGACTGGACCAAGACAGACACCACCGCGTAACACAGGTGACTGCCAAGTTTATGGTTTATATGAATTTGCTGTACAACCTTATGAGGAGAGTTTTTCTTTACTTCTTCCTACAGTTTGCCTAATGATGGAAGATGCACAAATGTAATTACATTTACATTTTATTACGAAGTCAGTGAGTCACTAAGAGTACATGCTAGAAGGGACATTTTATTGTTTTTCATTATGGAGTGCGTGCTTCATTGCCTTTAGGGTCATATTTTTGCTGGGGGAGGAGTTAGAAGCATAGAAAACTTATTTTGCAAAGAACAAACCTTCTGTGAGGGGTTTTTGTTTTTATACCACAAGATCATTCTTACCCTGGATTATTTGAAGTCCTCCACTTGAGTGTGATACGTTATTTTTGATAGGGAATAAAGATTTGGACTTTGGAGATAGAAGACACAGAACTGTTCATACCCAATACACGGTCAATCCAAACCATATAAAGTCACTGAAAAAAAAAAACAAAGAAAAGAAAGAAAATGAAAAATCACGTTGGTCCAAGAGGATTGAGTAGAAGTTTGAAAAGTTATGTAAAATCATATGCCTTCCCGCTTTCTCCCCTACACCTCATTTTAAGTTACATTCCTCAAGGAACATTTTGAGTGTTGGTTCTACTTGCTATTTCAATCCAGTGAAGTAAAAGACGCCAAACTTCAGGGAAGACGTCTTCACAGTCTACTCAGCATTCGGGACTTTGAAATCAGCCCAGAACCCCATAGGAAGGCCAAGTTCAGAGAACAAGTAAGAAGGGCATACAAGTTCACTTCTTGCTTGTAACAAGGTGTTTTGATAATTTCAATTATTTTGGTCCTTAAGTGTTATAAAAAGCATGTAGGTCAGTGGTTCTGAACCTTCCTAATGCCGCAATGTATTTTCATTGTTGAAAAGAGGTTAAGACCCACAGGTTGAGAACTACCCCAAAATTCCAGTTTTTCCCCCCAAAGTAAAAAAAGGAGGAGAATGAACCAGTGTATTCAACCCCCACTTCCACCAACTCCCTAGGGCACTGTTACCTCCAAAGCTGCCACAGGCAGGCGTCTCCCTACAGAACACCCTCAATTAGTCCTCCTGACCATACAAAAGGGATTTTTAAAAATTTGATATCTGGCTTGGCGCCTGTGGCTCAACAGGCTAGGGTGCCAGCCATGTACACCTGAGCTGGCGGGTTCAAATCCAGCCTGGGCCTGCCAAACAACAATGATGGCTGCAACCAAAAAATGGCCGGGCGTTGTGGCGGGCGCCTGT
>CAUYRH010030561.1:0-19783 GCA_963574655.1 Perodicticus potto | reverse complement strand
ATGTCGATGTTGACGACGAATCCGAGTGTGAGCATGAAACTGCTTCAGTTCATCATCCGCATCAGCTTCAGCGTCTCTGTGACATTCATCCTCCGCCTCCGCCTCCACCTCCCCCTCCCCCTCCCCCTCCCCCTCCTCCTCCTCCTCCTCCTCCTCCTCCTTCTCCTCCTTCTCCTCCTCCTTCTCCTCCTCCTTCTCCTCCTTCTCCTCCCCCTCCTCCTCCTCCTCCTCCTCCTCCTTCTCCTTCTTCTTCTTCTTCTTCTTTTGTAGAGACAGAGTCTCACTTTGTTGCCCTGAGTAGAGTGCTGTGGTGTCACAGCTAAGATCCTGTCCTGGCACACCACAGCACCCTGGTTGAAAATCACTGCTCTAGGACATTGTCAGAAGGTATTCCACGTGCCCAAAAAAGAGAAGATGGAGAATTAATAGCTCTTTTGTGTTAGAAGTTACATATACATATCCTATGTTTATACATATATGTGTGTGTATATAGATATATACAAAGATATACATGTAGTATATCTTTGTTTAATCTTCACTACACATTTCCTTTTTATTTTAGATTAATGTGAGGGTACAAACAACTAAGTTATAATATTTGCATTTGTTAGGTAGTGTCCCTCTTGCAGTTGTGTCCTGTGCCCCAAAAGTGTGTAATATACCCTTACATTGTGCCCATAAAGTGGAAGCACACCCCTCCCTTCCCCTTGTCCCCTCACCCCCTCCCACATTCCCCCCCCCAGCTGGAATTGAGTTTTCCTCTTATGTTTCACTGCATGCTTTTGAGATATTATCCCTACATTACAGGTGAGGAAACCAAGGTTTTCATATTTAGAAAGTAGCAGAGATGGATTTGAGCACAATTTTATATGATTCATGCATCTATGCAGGCTATATAATAACTTGCCACCAATGTAGAAATATGTCCATTAATCTTGTATTTAAAGAGCTTGTCAGGTAGAGAGAGAAAGAGAACTCTACATTTCCTTTTAGAAAGAACATTTCAGGAGCGGCACCTGTGGCTCAAGGAGTAGGGAGTCGGACCCCATATGCCAGAGGTGGCGGGTTCAAACCCAGCCCTGGCCAAAAATTGCAAAAAAAAAAAGAATTTAGTAAGCCCGAAGGAAGTAAAAAAAAGACACATACTTGGCTCGGCGCCTGTGGCTCAGAGGGCTAAGGTGCCAGCCACGTACACCTGAGCTGGCAGGTTCGAATCCAGCCCGGGCCCACCAAACAACAATGACGGCTGCAACCAAAAAATGTCTGGGCGTTGTGGCGGGCGCCTGTAGTCCCAGGTACTTGGGAGGTGGAGGCAAGAGACTCGCTTGAGCCCAGGAATTGGAGGTTGCTGTGAGCTGTGATGCCACGGCACTCTATCCAGGGTGACTGCTTGAGGCTCTGTCTCAAAAAAAAGACACATACTAGAAAGAACATTTCTTCTTACTGTGATGCAAGTAATCTTATTATTATAGAATGAGTTCTAGAAATGAATTTCTCACCTAAATCTACCCTGAAGAGAAGTCATGAATTTTGTTAAATATAATATAATTTTTTCCTCCTTAGTTACATACAGCTCAGTTCAGTTCAATAGCTACATACCGAGTAGTTACCTTGTTCTATATTGGGTGTAACAGAGACCCAACGTGATTTCAGATTTCAGAAAGAAAGACAATAAGAAGAAGATAAGATACACACCTAAACACACACATGTACACACATACACCAGGTAAAGGAAGTAGGCTTCATCCTTCACATACTCAAGTCTGAAGATCTCTTTGAGATAATACTAGATTTCTCTTTGCTTTGAAAATTTTTAACAAACATATGTGTTGGAGGTGTGTAAATGCCCCGTCATCTTTAGGATATTGACTGATTCCTTCATTTCCCTATCAAGGTGCTGATGCTACTAAGGATGATGGTATCTACTCAAGGTATTTTACAGCTTACGACACAAATGGAAGATACAGCGTGAAAGTGTGGGCTCTGGGAGGAGTTAACGCAGCCAGACAGGGAGCGAAGCCCCCACAGAATGGGGCCTTGTACATGCCTGGCTGGATTGAGAATGGTAGGTAACCTGTAATAACACACCTGGCTTGTGTAAACCCTTGGGGTCAAGAAAAAACCATGAAACCTACAGGCAGAATGGTCATGATTAAATCAGCATTTCCCAACCTTGGCATTATTAACATTTTAAGCCAGGCGATCCTTTGTTGTATAGGACATTAAGTAGCATCCCTATCCTCACACACTAGATGTAATGTCAGCCTCCCAGTCATGACGATCAAAAATGTCTCCACATCATCCACTGTCCCCTAGGTGGGAAAAATCACTCGCAGTTGAAAACCACTAAATAACACAGCTTTTGACTGCCTCAGTTCAAAGCCCAGCTCTCTACCAAATAAAGCACTTTGGGTAATCCCTTTGTGCTTCACTTTCCTCTGTTGCAAAATAAAGATAATAATGGTAACTACCTCATAGGATAGTCATGAGGAATCAAGTAAACACATCTAATAAGCTGTTGCTGGTAAACAGTTTTCAATAGACAGCCTATTCTTTTAAAAATATTTTTAATGAAGTTCTTTCCATGAAGCATTTCCAATTCATTCTAATGGAGCATTTCACAGAATTAAAAAAGAAATAACAATGTAGGGCTCGTTACCAACATCAACATCATTACCCTAAGTTCCCTGTCTCTCTTTCCTCTCTTCTCCTCTTGCTCGGACCAGGGAGAACAGTAGATGACTAGCAGACCAGGGAGAACACCAGCCCCACGCTGAGCTCACATGTAAGCAGCTGGGAAAATTATGCCCAGGAAACAGACAGTTCCAAACCACTCTTGGTTACAATCACTCGCCCTGGACTAGAGCAGGAATTGAGACCAAGTCTGACTCTGGCTGCGTTCCAGCACTTGTTCTCTACCAATCTACACCCTGTTCTGGGCAGGCCTTTTCCTGATGTCGGTGTGCAGTAAGGAGAGAAGCTCCTTCAAGAAGCTTCCCACTATCCTCTTTCCTGGCAGAGTTTATGAGAAAGCAAATACTAAGTAATGTCATGTTGGCATCATAGAATATTTTTATTGAAAAGGGAGTCTGATAGCTTCACATATTGAGCAAACCAAAGTATTTTTTGAATTCTAGGATTGCTTTTACATGAGCTTTCAACAAGAAAGTAAAGGAAATTGAGCTTTTCAAAAGAACTAGGTCATCACGCATGTATTAAGAAAATAGGGAGTTTTTCAAAAACATAACATTTTGGAACCCCTAACATCAAACAATTCTAGGAAAAACGGCAATCTAATAAAATATAAAATATGAGTACATAGAAAGCAAAACAAATATGCATAGAATAAATAAAGAGATCCTTGAAGGCTCAGATGGTTAGTTACTATACATCAGAAAGATAATGAAACCTACAATATAGAAAAGATTTCTTAAGGCAGTCAGAGTTTAAAACAAAGGCAGTATTTAAAATGCGCCTGATGGAAGGGCGAGATCAGGATAGGCAAAAAGATGGGGAAAGCAACAACTCCAGAGCAAATGTACTGAAAAAAAGGTTATCTCCAAAAGGTTATTGCACTAAATATCCAGGAAACATCTGTGCAATAAAGAACTGTGATTCTTTCTTAGTTTTTTTTTCCTTTTGATGCAATCTGTTTGGGGGTCTCATCATCAAAGATTTAAAATGAATTTTGTGTATGGGAGGAAGGAAGGGGAAGAAAAGAGCAGGAAGTGAGTGATTCAATGAGAAAACAAAGGGAGGAATTGATATTTGTGGTGTCGCTTACCATATTTTGGGTAATTATTTAATGCAGGTGAAGTACAATGGAATCCACCAAGACCTGAAACTGATAAGAATAATCCTCAAAATAAACAAGTGTGTTTTAGCAGAACATCCTCCGGAGGTTCATTTATGACCTCTGATGTCCCAAAGGCACCCATACCTGATCTCTACCCACCTTGCCAAATCACCGACCTGAAGGCGGAAATCCAGGAGGGCAATTTCATTAACCTGACTTGGACAGCTCCCGGGGATGATTATGATCATGGAGCAGGTAAGCTGACCGTGCTGTGAACCCTGCAGAGGAGTTTGTCAGCAAGCAGAGGAGCAGAAGTGGGTGAAGCAGGCAGGTGTGTTATGGTGTGTGTGGGGAACAGAAGGCAGGAGAGAGTTTGACGGTTCTCTGAAAAGAAAGGTAAAGATTGCTAAGGGAGAGAGGCTTACTATCTGAAAAATGGCCTACTTCTGGGACTAAGAGGTTACAGTCAGGAAAGGTAAACTTCACTTTTTTCTGAAATCTTGCTAAACTCTTCTTTAATAAGCCTCAATTTCAGTAAAGATTTCTAGGGAAGAACTGGGAATAAAACCCAGGTATCTATGGAGCAGAACTGTCGTTTGGAAGAAATCCCAATTCCTACTGAACTTTTTCTCTCTCCAAGCATGGCCTATTGGCCACCACATGGGCATCTCATGAACACCAGTTGGAAAGGCAGAGCCTTGGGTCCTCTCTCAGACCTACTAAACCAGAATTTCTACACACGTTAAACTTTGAGAAGGACTGGTACAAAAATCCCCCTGTAAAGTAATAAAATAATAAACAGTAATTAAACAATATCTCCTCTCAGCCAGGCACCATGCCAAGAAATGCTAAGGGTTAAACTCATGCCCAATCTAGTTTTATATTTATAACTTTGTCCAAATATACAAAGCATGTAAAAGAGATACTAATCCCTTGTAAATACGGACCATTGATTTCATTTCAGGAATGTTAGGGGATAGTGATACAGTTTCTAATAGACTTTTTAAGTTTATGTTTATTTTGGGATTTTTTTTAGCTCTTTAAGATTTGAAAATTACAATTCATTTCCTTTTTTTTTTTTCTTAGCTCACAAGTATATCATTCGGCTAAGTACAAGTATTCTTGATCTCAGAGACAACTTCAGTGGTTCTGTTCAAGTGAATACTGATGATCTCATCCCGAAGGAGGCCAACTCTGAGGAAGTCTTTGTGTTTAAACCAGAAAACATCACTTTTGAAAATGGCACAGATCTCTTCATAGCTGTTCAGGCTGTCGATAATGTTAATCTGAAATCAGAGATATCCAACATTGCACGTGTATCTTTGTTCATTCCTCCACCGCCACCTGGTCCTGGTAACACTTGTGTTTCTTGCCCTATTATTAGCATCAACAGCACTATCCCTGGCATTTTAAAAATTATGTGGAAGTGGATAGGAGAACTGCAGCTGTCATTTTCAGGAAATGAATAAGGTAAACCATCTGTCCTTCTTTTGATCATAAAGTTTTCTAAAGTGTACTTCAGATTTTGTATAGGGGACGATAGAATGAAATAAAATGCTAAACAGTTGGATTGTTGAGCTCAATATTTTATTATTAATGATTTTGAATACTAGAAAGAAGGGGTACTTGTATCGATAAATGGACATATGTTTTTATTTTCTTCAAGGGGCTTTGCCAGTTAAAAAGGACTTGGGATTGTAGTTAATCTAACAGAGTTGCTAAAAGTTGTTTGGTTTCTTTGGTGAATTATGCCAGAAATGGCCAGACCAAATTATTTAAAAATAGAAGGCATGACTTGTTATATAGGAGTTTTGGACCAATATCATCAACATCTTTTCTCTAGATTTGAGCAAGGATGATGCTTTGAAGGGAAAGATTGCAATATAACATAGGAACAACAGTGTTCAAAGAATCTTACAGTAAAATTTCACATAGACAATCAAATTTAGCAACACAGGCAAGAACTAAATAATGAAGACACCAAAGCCATTGAATTAGATAGACTAGGTTATTATAATGGAGTTATTATAATGGAGAAAAATCTATTTAACCTAGTTCCTGAAACTTAAATGCCAAAAAGGTATGTTAAATGGCTTTTCCTAATCTGTTGTAATCGCCACTAGAGATAAACCTTTTCCTAAATTTCAAAAGCAATTCAGAATCCATAGGGGAAAGGGGACTAAAAAAAAGTGATGAGCTGTAGAGAATGGACAGCACAATTCCACCTCCAGAGGGCATACTACTATGTACAAAGTTCATGCATGATTCAGGCCGGTGTGGGAATGCAGCCACTTCTACTGTTAGGGTGTGGCAGTGGGACCCTGGACAGTACTTTAAGGATTTAGGTAATTAGTCCATTTAGAATAAGGCCTCAATATCAGAGGGTTGGAAAGCAGAGAACCAACTCCACCACCATCACCCCCACCAACTGGATGGAAGGAGGTATAAGGGAGGGAGAGGTGAGCAGGGTTTCAGGGCTTTGGTCAAGAAGAGAAAGGTGTGACATTATCATCATCATCAGGATTCATTATTTTATCCGATAGTGACAATAGACACCATTTACTGTGTTCTTTTACAAAATGCCAGACGTTAAGTGTTTCACATACTCACATCCAGACCTTCTAATATTTGAGGGTTCTGAGCCAAGAGCGCAAATGTTGATTCAGATACCATGTGCCTAAGTATTCAAACATTATAACCAGGCTAACAAGCTGTTAAAATGTGTCTATCACCTTGACAGATATACCTTAATCATGACCCGGAAAGCCAGATTCAAATTTAAAATTATTATTTTTTTTTTTTTTTTTTGAGACAGAGTCTCACTATGTCACCCTTGGTAGAGTGCCGTGGTGTCACAGCTCACAGCAACCTCAAACTCTTTGGCTTAAATGATTCTCGTGCCTCAGCCTCCCAAGTAGCTGGGACTACAACCGCCTGCTACAACACCTGGCTATTTTTTTGTTGTTGTTGTCATTGTTGTTTAGCAGGCCCAGGCTGGGTTCGAACCCACCACCCCTGATGCATGTGGCTGGCACCCTAACCACTGAGCTATGGGCACCAAGCCAAATTAAAAATTCCTGAAAAGCTCTCAGTGTCATGTCAGAACACAGCAGCTCAGGGACAGATGGACCGTGGCCATCCTTACTGTGCCACTTGTATACAGGTTCCTGATGCCTCATGAGCGCAGAATTTGGGTAGACTCACAATGCGTGCAAGGGCCACAAGACTCAAAATGAATACAAGGTAAACATGCCATGTCTCAAACTGAGTAAGCAGGTGTCCTGACAGCCCTTTCTTCCTTCTTTCCTCTACTGTGCAATCCGAACCCCAGGAGGCCTGATATACATGGATGTGTCCCTGTCAGCTCACACACCATGTCAATAGCTGCCCTTTGTCCATCTTTCCAACCTGCAACATCTTTGTTGCAATCCGCCCTAGAGATAACTGACCCCAGTACCCAATCATTTTTGGCTCATACGCACCTTGGAAGGAGGATCAGTTACTCGTCTAGGAATTTCCGTCCAGGTACATGAAGGGTCTTCTAGGAAGAGAAAGTGGGGGACACACACTAAATGGGCACATCACTTGGCCCTATGATTCTTCACTCCATCAGAAAAGAAAAGGACCGGCTACATAATTTGGGAAAACCATGTGTAAAATGAAAATGTACGACCCTTTCCTCAAATAGGAGAAGAAAACAGTGTCATTAAAGCTACTAAAATATAAAAGTTGTTTCCTTTCCACAATGTTTCTCAGCTTGGATGGTATTTTTTAATTGTCATTTAAGGTTGTTCTAGATAAAGACAAATTATAATTTCAAAGTATTCATATGAATTCCCCATTCATATTATGCAATTCCAGTTTTAAAGGCAAACGTAAGAGGATTTAACTTATATCTTGAATGCACAATTTACATTTGTAACTTATACCTGCATATGTTTTTTTTTTTTTTGCCAGAACAATGTACATATGGCACAAAACTGGCTCAAGTGTTTTGATTTCACTTGATATGTTCACATGAGACCAACACTCTGCATTTGGCTTACTTATAAGTAAGGAAGGATTGAAAGGAAAAGAAACTGTGGACTCTACCATCTTTTTCTTTCCTTTTATGTTATTTTCAGCATAATAGTTGGCTAATACAGGGAAGTAGCAAAAATAAGAAAGGATCGATAGAATCCCTTGGTTGTTTATGTTTCTTTTTTAAAATGCCATTGCCTTTTTTCTGTGTTTGAAGAAATTGAACTGAAATTGTGGCCTCCAGGCTGTGAGGATGGCTCACTCAGACCTAGACGTGGTGTGTTTGCCTTGTACTCATTCTGAGTCTTGTGGACCTTCCGTGCATTGTGAGTCCACCGGAATTCTGTGCTTAGGAGCATCAGGAACCTGTACGTAAATGGCATAGTCAGGAATAAGACCCGCATATTACACCTGTATCCTCTGCCTACATGCATTCTCCACTGCCCCGCCAGACTTCCCTTACAAAATACAAGTTCATAGATATAATTATTCAAAATTTCAAGACAACTGTTGCACAGCAGTAAACCAAGCACAGGATTCTTCTGAACTCAAGGCCATATGGGTCTCACACACCTTTCTGAGCTCAAGGTCATATGGGTCTCATACCCACAAAGCCATCACTGGGAGAAGCACCACTAGCAAAGGGCCCTCTACAGCGAAGGAATGGCCTATCACAAGGCTGTGTAAACAGGCTACAAAAGCTCAGGGAGTTAAATGATCCGCCTGCAATCTATTTGGTAAGTGACTTAAGCATTATTTAAATCAGAGTGAGTCTGACTCTGGAGACCAACAACATCTTTAACCATAGACCCTCTTGAAAGAGAAGCCCAGTCACATGAACTGAGCCAACATTGTACATGCCTCAGATTTTCGGCTGCTCTAGGCCCCATAGCCAAGAGGCATTCTCAGGTTAACTTGGTAAACTCAGTCCAGAAATACAGTCACAAATACACTAATGCTATTCACAAGACATTAACTCGGTGTAGAGATAGGAGGCAAGCTACTTTCTGCAGTACTAACAGTTAGAATACTTAGAATATTAACAAAAATTCTTATTATTACTTAGAAGGAATACGTCTCAGAACTCTCAAACTGCTAAGTAATATTAAGAACAGCAAGTGCACATGGAGTTCTTTCTAGTACTAGTAAAGCCAGGCTCTAAGAGCTTCTGCTATATTACCTCAATTTTCTTCACGGAAACTCTGTGAGGTTGGTGACGTCCGCATTTTACAAATCAGGAAGCAGAAGCAAAGAGTGGTTCCACTGACTGAGTGAGGTTATACGGGCAGTTAATGACACAGCCAGATGGTTGAACCCAGGCGGTCCTGCTACTCTGAATCACCTCTCAAGGTGCAGGGATCCACCTCTACGTTATTGAGTTGTACTTGTAGGCAGCTGGAACTCCAGTTACTGATCCAGCCAAGGTAAACAATAAATATTTCACTGGGCGTGGGGACTCACACCTGTATCCTAGCACTGGCTACGGGAGTGGATTGTTTGAGCTCAGGAGTTCCAGACCAACCTGAGTTAGAGCAAGACCCCCGTCTCTACCAAAAATAGAAAAACTAGCCAGGCATTGTGTCAAGTGCCTTAGTCCCAGCTACTTGGAAGGCCGGGGGAAAAGAATTGCTTGAGCCCACGAGTTTGAGGTTGCTGTGAGCTATAACACCACAGCACTCTACCGAGGGTCACAAAAAAACACACACACACACAATAAATATTTTTAGAGTGAGAGTACAGGAAACTTTAGTAACATTTTAGTTTATCTGATAAATGAACTAAAATCTCACATTAGTCAGTCTTTCACACATTTTACTTTTCAAATAGAATTTTTAAATCCTCTCATTATAGGTTTAATTTTTTTACCATGAAATCAACGTCCAAGATTTAATATTTAATTCGATGCCCTGTGTACCTTCCTTACCTACACTTAATGATACATACAGGAACCAGGAAATAAGGGGAAAACCCCATTGATTCACAGAAGAACTTGACAACAGACTATTGTCAACAGAGGTAGTGACTTTAGACATGTGTCCATCAAACGTGCTGAAGTACAAAGTTAAATGGCTTAGCTTGCTTGTTTGTTTTCTCTATTTTAATGCTGGGTAACATGTCCATCAAATTTGCTAATTTAACATAACCTCGTTGTGTAGTTAGTCAGTTTGTTTTATTTTGTTGCCGTTTGACTACTGGATAGCACTAGATTTATGTTGAAACTCATATCAAATATCCATATCTGGTAGTGAATCGGTGGCCCTGAATAACAAACAGTGACAGGGATAACCAAGAACGGACAACTGGATCCTCCTAAGCTCCAGGATTAATTGGGTCATTCAATTTCTTCCGAATATCTCTGTGCTCTGAGCACATAATCATTGTGACAACAAACTCCACATGGCTAAATTTAAAAAACATATAGAATGCAATTTTTAATTTTCAAACTAACAAAGGTATCTTTAAATGTTAATACTTGCAAACTGCAGTGAGGTGTATGGTCTCACGTACAATCTCATAGACCATAAACGGGCGCTGTTCTTCTAGAAAGCTATGGGCAATATCAAGGGCCATAAAATTCTTTGCCCCTTGACATATCGGTTTCTATCATAAGGTAATAAAATTGCCACAAAGATGTTCACAAAAACATTAGTTAAAAGATCCCCAAATTGAAAACAATCTCCATACAACAGAACCTCC
This sequence comes from Perodicticus potto, assembly GCA_963574655.1. Lineage (NCBI taxonomy): Eukaryota > Metazoa > Chordata > Mammalia > Primates > Lorisidae > Perodicticus > Perodicticus potto. Next base: position 9,270 of record CAUYRH010030561.1, on the reverse strand, counting down.
ATAGCTGACCACCTGCCTACACTGACCACCTCCTTAAGATCGACCTAATTTTCATAGACCAGACACGCACCACTTGTCTGAATCAGTACAGGAGGCCCCGTTCCTTATGGTAACCGCCTCTGTACATTGACCAGTTTGTTACAGTCCTTTAGGTGTGACTACCATATTTAACAATAATAGTAAATCATAATGTGTTGATGTGATGAAATTCTACTCTTATCATAAATAAGATTTCTGAAATATTTTTACCAACATAATAAAATGCTCCAAATATGTCTACTCACTAGTTATGTAACATTAGAAAAACTAACTTAAATGCTCCATATAACGTATTTCTGTGTGTTTGTCACAGAGGAAATACTAAGTTTATATTAGTTGTCACTTCCATCATTATCTTTACCCTCATTTCGAAACAGTCTTTGGTGGAATGCTTGTAACATACCTTGCTTTCCGTGTGTAATGCACTCTTTCCTGTGTATAATGCACACCCACATTTTGGACCGGAACTTTCAGAAAAAGAAATCCTTCATTTTAATTTTTTGATTCAAATTTTTATATGTTTACATTTAGGTCCTTGTTTTTCTGTATTATAAAGGAACTTTAGCATTTATTTTTTAACATGGTATGCTATAAGAAATTTGATGTAAGGAAACTAATGCCTTAATACATGTATCAGATGATGTGTTGCTAAAGATTCCATTGCTTCAATGGAACCACAAGAGAATTACAAGGGACCTCTGAAAGACTGGTTTCTGAATCAGTTCCAAGATGAACTACTTAAGGCTACAAATGAGGATATCTGGATTGCTTTCAAACGGTTCCGATATTGCTCATTTTGCTGTTTTTCAGCTGGTACTGGTATCCCTACTCTCTCAAATAGCTTTCCCATTTCAACTAAGAATGAAGAGGTTCTTGGATAAAGAACGTGTAAAAATCAGGTACAATAATGAAGTCATGAATGATTCTTGGAATTCACTAAAATGAAGTGCTGCATCTAACTTCAATGTAAGTGCAACATCTTAGCCATGTAAGATCATTATCGTAAAGCAATCATCATCATTAAAAAAAATTCTAATTGAATCATTATTCTTTCCAAAAGATTGGAATTCTAAGAATACATCTCAGAAGCTCTCAAACTTAATATGGAGCAGGAAATGTTGCGGTGAGTCCTCAAGAATGATAAATAAAAATAACCAGTTGTGCCGTCCTTTCATTATACTTTTTAATCATCTCATTATTTGTAACTATATAGTACCTGTACATGGTGAAGAACATAGTCACAGGGTAGTATCTGTTGGTATATTGACATATAAAAGGAATAAAAGTGAAAACAAAGCATAAAAAAAGAAATTGTATGTAACAATTAAAAAACACAAGAACAGATACAAGGTACAAAGGATTTTTCGATAATTTTTGTAAAATTATCAACTAGACTGCTAGCTCCGCCTGAAGTGTATGAAGAGAAATATATCTCTCTTCATTGCCTGAAAATGCTTTTGATGCAAGTTCGCTGTAAATTTAACAAAACTAATTACCATATTCCAGGTATTATTTTGCATACAAATATCGCTATTAGTTTCTAGAATTACATTTTTTATTTTTGAGATAGAGTCTCACTGTGTTACCCCAAGCTAGAGTGCTGTGGCATCAGCCTAACTCACAACAATCTTAAACTCCTGGGCGAGAGCGATCCTTCTGCCTCAGCCTCTCCAAGCAGCTGGGACTACAGGTGCCCGCCACAACCCCTGGCTAATTTTTCTATTTTTAGTAGAGATGGTCTCACTCTTGCTCAGGCTGGTCTCAACATCCTGAGCTCAAGTGACCCTCTTGCCTCAGCCTCCCAGAGTAGTAAGATTACAGGCGTGAGCCACTGCACCTGGGCTAGAGTTGCACTTTACATGTATGAGCATAAATAAAAGAATCTAAAATATATATATAGATATGGAATCAGTGCTCCCCAGGTATAATATTCATCCTTATTTTCCCTCAAAAATGTGGGCAAAAATGTGAGCATTATACGTAGCAAAATATGGTAATGCCCAGTTTATAAATTTCTGAATATACAATATGTTATGGTTTAAGAAAAGGGTGTGTGTCACATGTCACTTCTGACACCACTTGTCAGGGTCCTGGACTGGCCAGGTCTCGGGCCCAGCTTAACTAGGTTCCGGACAGGGACCGCTAAGTTACCTTGCTCAGGTACAGTTTCTCTTAGGTGCCTGAGGGCTGTCCACTTTAGCTAGGGAGAGAGAGAGTGTGTCTTAGAGAGAGTAAAGCAGCCTTCTTAGAAAGATAGATCTTAGTCTTTAGCAGAGCTTGGTAATGTTCAGCAGAGAGACACCGTGCTGGCATTCTGCAGGCAGGAGAGGAGACAGAGTCACAGTAAGCGGATACATGATAGAATGCGCATGCTCCTTGACTGCCTTCCCCTCCAGCCTAATAGAAAGCTAATCTCGTGCCTCTCAACACCACAGGTGTACAGACTGCAGATTCACCACTGCTCTCATCTTGGGAGCTCTTATGCTTGTTAGGAGAGCTAAATCCCTCTCCATGCCCTTTCCACCAAGGTTTTCCATTATTGAGCTATGCAGGTATTTCTTATAACTCTCACTCCTCCTAGCCATAGGCTATATGGGCTGCAACATGTGTGTATATGCGTGTATATATATAATAAAAGATAATTAACATTTGGGGGGTTTTTTGTTATTTAAATCTTTTTTTAATTGTTTGGGATTCATTGAGGGTACCAAGAATTAGGTTTCACTGACTGCATCTGTTAGGTAAAGTACCTCTTATAATTGTGTCCCGCCCCCAAGAAAATTTGTTTCTTTAAACATGTAATGTTTTCTAACTTTTTCACAATAAATATGTATTATTTATAAAAAGAACAAAAATTTTTACATATCAAAAATAAACAATCTGCACAGCACAAAAGCCAAAACATTTTAAGAAATAGAAAACAGTCACATAATAGCCAATATATGCTCTTTTAGAAAAATCGCCATGAAAATAGTTAAAATTAAGTTTTCAAGCTAAATAAGTTAGACTTATCTGGAAATTTCAGGGACATTATTTATTCCTGATTAATATCAGATACTGAGGCTATCACATACCCATACAAATAGTAAGGAGAAATATCAGACTTGCTAGACGGGTTCTCCCCAAACAGCCTGCCTATAAGGGCAGATTAATGCACTTGATAATCAGGGTATTTTCACCTAGGACCATCTCAGACTTTAAGAAATCACACACCCCTCCCATGCAGTTTTAGGATTTGGTCTAGATTTTAAAAGTTGCCAGCAAAACTGACTCCTTATTGGCCCTTGGATAATCTTAATCGTCTGGCTGATTCTGAGTTCTTTCAGTGATTTACTTCCTAACGGAAACAATTCAGCTGCCTTCCAATCAGTCTTCAGACCAAAAGGAAAGGGTCCTTGGCTACTGTAGTTTCATTGCATTTTAAAAGGATAGTTGATGCTTAAACAACAGTCCAATCATGTATTCCAAAAATGAAAAGGAAATGCTTCAACATAGGCACAATAAGCTATATTCCTTTAAATTGCTACACTCCTAGAAAAATATAGGTCAACAAGATTTTAAGTCATGGTAATTCAACCAAGCTCAACAGACATTTCTTCAGTCTGTCTATTGCAATTTGGTTTTTCTTTCTGTACCTCTTACCAAGTGTCCTGTGAAGAATGGAATCAATGGCACACAAATAACAAGAGCAGAATCAGCTGGGACTCAACCAACAGTAGTAACTGCTCTTCCACAGCTTTTAGCAATGTCTGCTTAAAGTGACAAAACATTTGGTAATCTTATGGGCATTTCAATGGGGCAAAACTACTGGAGAAGGCAGATGTACAGGCTCTCCTTTGCCACAGTGCAGAAGTCAATTTTGTTATCCAGAATTACTCTTAATTTCTCCTTTTTTCTTTGCATATAAATGATTCCTCAAAGAGCTCTTCTGTATTTAGAATGAAATAGCCTAATTAGGCTTCTTTGTCCCCCATGAAAAGATGTTAAGGTTATCTTATAGAAATGATTCTTAACTCAGGAGACCTGACATCTCGCTAAATCCTTGTTTCTGTGACCTCCATTGGCATCATGTTTTATTGCATTAGATCTCAAAGATAGTATACCCATAGTCTCAGTCATCCTGAGTATACCCCCGCTCTACTCATGTCTAACTAAATGTCTAATAGTGGGGCAGCATTGAGACATGGCCCACCTTTGTTTTTCTCCCCAAGTAGAGCAATTGCTTGATGCAGTCCCAAGGCAAAGCACTCTGTCCCTGGGGAGCATCCTTGAGGTCCAATCAACAAAAGTATCAACCAAAAAGCAGCTCTAATAGAAAAAATTGTCTAACACATTTTGTTTAATTCATCAACAATAAGTGACATAAACAATTTTACGTAAAAAAGTCTATGTTCCAAGCGGTGCCTGTGGCTCAGTGGGCAGGGTGCCAGCCCCATATACCGAGGGTGGTGGGTTCAAACCTGGCCTCAACCAAACTGCAACCAAAAAATAGCCGGGCACTGTGGCTGGCGCCTGTAGTCTCAACTACTCAGGAGGCTGAGGCAAGAGAACTGCCTAAGCCCAAGGGCTGGAGGTTGCTGTGAGCTGTGATGCCACAGCACTCTACCAAGGATGACAAAATGAGACTCTGTCTCTACAAAAAAAAAAGTTTATGTTCCTTTGGGACTGTCCTTTAATCCCCTAGTAATTTGTAATTAACCTTTGTTTTGACTAGTAACAAAGACATAATTTGATTTTTTAAGAAGTCCTGATACGCGGAGAAGGTAAAGATAATGGTTGATTTTTGGAAATGTTCTTTGCTCCATTCAATCAAACAACAAGCTCTTTGCTGTCAAAAAAGAATTTTCTACACCACACCTGGAATGAGATGGAATAGAAGAGTGGTAAACTTAAGAAACCTGTTACTAACTTGATATGCACATGAATTCTTCCTTTTTGTTTTTTCTAGGAGAAGCTTCCACACCACTGGGCAAAGCGCTTAGTGCAAAGGACCCACAGTCTCTGTTTGTTGACTGGCACCAGTCACTGGTATACAAGCCTGGAAAATATATTGGTACCACCATAAGACCATTCTGGGAGTTATCATGGTCAATGTCCAACTGTTTAATTACTGCCATGTGGGGAAAACATGCCCCAGGAGGAAACAAATCAGTGGTATAAAAATGGGGATTTCCAGGGACTAGAATTTACCCTCTGGGGTGTGAAACAAGAGGAGTTGAATTTTTATTTAAATGATGAGATAGCAAAGGAAGGTTAAATGTCTATTTCATTGCATATATGTCAAACTATCCCAGAGCAAAATAGTGAATAATATTTCTCTGCAAAATTTCCTCCAAAAGAAAATTCTAAAACTTTTCAACATATCGTATTCTATGTTTTAAACACAAGATAATCTTGCAAGCATTTTCCTGAAACACCTCCTGCTACAGATTAAAACCAGTGCTCATTTCCCCAGCCTCAGAGGAAATAGAGAACAGCTGTTCCTGGTTAACGTGTCCCACGCTTCTCAAGGTTGAGTATGTACACAAATCACTTGGGGAGTAGCTGAAGTGCAGATTTGGGTTCATTAAGTTCAGGACCACAAGATTCTTCATTTCTAACATGGTCCGGATGGTGCGGGAGGACCTCACTTTGAGTGGAAGGGAATGAGACTGAGACTGTCCCCACTTCTCCTATCTTAGGCTGTCTGACCCTCCCTTCTTTGCTATGTTGATTCACCCAGAGTGGGTACCTGCTTCAGGCAGAGCAGAGTCTTTTTGTTTGTTTGTTTTTGCTACAGTTGATTCATTTATTCAAAGTGGGCCTGGAACACAGAGCAGGCTTATCAGAGCTCTTCTCCAGGAACCAAGGAAGAGGATCAGTATCTCTCTGGCAGCAAAGCTATGTGTTGGAAGGCTCAGGACTAGTCTCTGTTTTTCCTACTGAAAAGTAGAAGCAGGTAGGAAAGGTGAGGTCCATAGACCAAAAGATGGGCAAAACCTATCGTCCCTATTTTCCTTCGTTCCCACTGAACCTGAGCTCTAAGGGACAGGCTCGCCTTAGCAGTACTATTTGAGATATGCCCAATATCTTTTGCATATTCTGTATGTCTAATTTATTTTAGTTGATTTTTTGTCACATGCAACCATAAGAGTGGTAATATAATACTTATAATAATACAATTAATAGTTCAGAAAATAACTTATCTTAATTCCCTTTTTTGAGCTAAGTAAACCTCTTGTTGTAAACTTTATACACAGAAACTGTTTCCTAAATTTTTGTTTCTTACCTTGAATTCATCTCCTTGTTAAGCATAATTTGTACTAGTCGGCAGCACCATGCTAGGGACCGGGACCATGTGGTCCCTGCTCTTCCAGCGGCTTATAATTTTGCAGGGGAGACAGACAAAAGTTATTTAATGTAATGTGATAATAATGTCACTAAATCTTAGAGTATAAAGGAGAAAGTACCAAGAAGAGGTGGTACCTCATCTAGGTCCTAAAGGACAAATAGAAAAGGAAAAAGAAAATTCCAGATAGAAAGAGTCAAAACCAAAGATACAGAAATGAGAAAATTGTTCTATTTTAAAAAGTGTAAATGTTTCATTCGCAGACATGAAGAGGAGAGGACAGGAGGGTAGAGGATAGAGAGGTCGTGGAGAAGTAGCCACACTACAAATCAGGGAAGGCTTTGAATATCATGCCCTTGATCTTGGACTTCTTCTTGCAGGGGATGGGTAATGACTGCGAAAAGCAGCAACAGAACAAGATCATGTTTCTATTTAGAAAGATTGTGTTGCAGAATATATTGGGAAGAACTAGGATGGGACAAAGAGCTCTGTTAGGACAAAGGCTGTAATCTTTGAGCTAGTGAGCTATTGCGCAAAGTTAAAATGAGGCATAATAAAATCTTTTAGGATCAATCAATTGGTTTGTCTTTTTCATTAGCTGTTACAAATATCTTACATCTTCATTTTCACTTAATTTTGGGATTGTTATTATGATTTTAAATAACTCTCTATGAATATCATTGCATCTTCTAAGATTCCAAGCTGAGTGTCTCTATCTTGGCCCTTGTATTCAGTTCCCAGGGCTGCAGTAACAAAGTACCACAAACTGGACAGCAGAAATGTATTGTCTTGCAGTTCTGGATACCAGGAGTTCAAGATGAAGGTGTCTAGAGAGTTGATTCCATCTGAGGGATGAGAGAGAGAATGTGTTCTGTGCCTGTCTCCCATCTTCTGGTAGTTTGCTTGTAATCTTTGGTATTTCTTGGCTTGAAGACCTATCACCTGTTCCCTTGCCTTCATGTTTACATGCTGCTTGAGGGTTTGTGTCTAAATTTCTCCTTTTTATAAGGACTCCAGTCATAGTGGAGTAGCCTACACCCAAGATAATCTCATCTTAACTAATAGCATCTCCAATGACCCTATTTCCAAATGTGGTCATATTCTGTGGCACTAAGGGTCAAGATTTCAACATAACAATTCAGCGGGGGAAGATGATTCAACCCATAACAGTTCTTCCGAACTCCCAAAAGAGTTTCCAAAAACCTTCTCCAAACAGTCCCTTTTAAATCTTTTCAGATAGTGAACTATGACCTTTGAGATTGCAAGCTCTTAATCCATGATTATTATCTTTGTTTACACTTTTAGTTTCTTTTTCCTGTTTCTTTTACTTATGGGAAGAAAAGCCAAGGGGAAAAGGAAGAATCCATGTATACAAACAACCTAGAAGAAAGGTGCCAGACACCTAAAAGGAGAGATAGGGATGGAACTCTGGTTTATATGAGAAGTCTGACTGCAATTTAAGAATTCTGAATTTAGAAAAATCATTGTGTTTAACAGGAAGAAGGATGTCAAAATCATCAGTTTTGAATTCATGAATGTGATCCTAATAAAATTAATAGAATTTTAGAACTAAAAAGAATCTTTAGGGATCATTTACTACAATAACTTCATTCGCTACATTTATACCATCGAAGCCCAGAGAAGTAGCAAAGTTAGAGACAGAAGTCATTTCTTTAGATTTCTAACCTAGTGCTCCCTCTTCTGTGGCTAACGGCATTCAGTATATTCTCCATGACAATTAAACGATCAGTACATACCTGCTAAAAATTCTTAACTGTAAAAGAGGGGAGACAGGATAAGACATGACCCATGCTTCAAAGAAGTTTACAACTTTTTTGGAGGAGATAAGACTTGTACATTAGGTAAATATGACAGTAGTTCATTTTAGGTTATAGTCTTTCTATAACCTAAATGAGAATTGCATCCCTCATCCAGATCTTTCTACTATCTTGGAAGCTCTTTTTTTTTCATGACCCCCCACATCCTGACCACAGTTGACTGGTTTATGGGTTTGCATCTGACCCAAGATGGGCCTATCCTAGTCTCTTATGACCTTCTCACCCAGTTGATTGGCCAGGGGATGGAGGCCAGGCCAATCAAAGATTTTGTCTAAGGCACTGAATGAGTCAGTTCCTATCTGGGGAGAGAGGTTTAAAGTATAAAACTCAGTTTCTGTCCTCACCTTTGTTTCTTGTCATGTGGGCAAGGTCAACCTTCATAAAAGAAAACTGAAGTGATCAAGGTAAGTGCCAGCTGAGGAAGAAGAGAGAACGCTTAACTTCCTGGTGTGGGCTGCTCCTGAAACTAGCTGCATAGACCTTCCCACACTTCCTTGTTAAATCTTTATTTGGATTTAATAAGTATTCGTCATATGCTAAGCCTATTCCAAGCGCTTCACAGTAAGAACTCACTTAATCCTTGCAAAAGCCCCATGAGGTAAGAATATTATCACCCCCATTTTACAGAAACGGAAGCACCAACAGGTTTAGAAATTTGCTTAGGATCACTCTACCAGTAAAAGTAATTGAGCCTGGATTCAAATTCAAGCCTGGTTCTAGAACCTGCTCTCTCACTCACAAGGTCACATGTATTCTGTTACATGTATGCATTGTATGCATGACTGCACTCAGTTGCAATCATTTATGTCTGTCTTCCAAGCTGACCTGTGACCTCACTAAAATCAAAGGCTATATTTAAAATCTTTTTGAGGAGGCCCGGGGACCAGAGCGAGAAGCGGGGACCATGTTCCGACGCAAGCTGACGGCTCTCGACTACCACAACCCTGCCGGCTTCAACTGCAAAGATGAAACAGAATTTAGAAACTTTATTGTTTGGCTTGAAGATCAGAAAATCAGACACTACAAGACTGAACACAGAGGTAATTTAAGAAACATCCACAGCAG
>CAUYRH010030560.1:0-32355 GCA_963574655.1 Perodicticus potto | reverse complement strand
TGAATTAGAGGGGAGAGTTTTGATCATGACTAGATCTCCAGGAGGGAAAAGTTCCTGTTTTAGTTAGTATGTCCCTCCCCAAAAGGGGAGCAGGACTTTTAGGCATGATTAGGGAGGCATGAGAGAACAGCAAGTCATCCCAATTGCAGCTTAAAGGCTGGGAGAAAAATGTGGTAACTGGCTTTCCGGACACCCCCTTTATAGTTATGGATTTGGGAGAAAAAAGACCAGGGTTAGAGAGAAGTACAGAAAAGGTTGCTAAAGTGTCCAAAAGAAATTTTATCTCCTGGTGCTCCACTATAAGGCAAACCTGGGGCTCTTGAGGGGTGATGACACAAGCTGGAACCATGAAAATTTGCCCCAGGAACTCTCAGTCCAGTTTGGGCTCCAATGGGGTCACTGTCCCAGGAGGCCTTCGCCTCTGGGGACAGGCCACCCTCCAGTGGTTACCCTTGCTACACTGAATTATTTTAACTGTTGTTTTGTGTATGTGCAAGCCTTAGGATTTTCTCTACATTTCATCATATTATCTACAAACAGGGACAAGTTTACTTCATGATTCATAATCTGAATACCTTTTAGTTCGCTTACTTGCTTAATTGCCCAGGATAGGCATTTTGGTATATTGTTGTGGAAAAGTGGCAAGAATAGTCATCTTTGCCTTGCTTTTGATCTAGGGCAAAAACTTTGTTTTTCACTATTGAATATGAAGTTAACAGAGGAACTATCATAAAATTAGCCCTACATTTCAAGTCCATAGATGCAATAAAATACTTACAAAACTCTAAATGATATTGCTTAACAAGTAGAAAGCAACATGTCTAAAATTCATACAGAACCACAAAAGTCCCCAAATTACCAAAACAATCTTAAAAAACAAAAGCAAAGCTGGAGGTATCATACTCCCTGACTTCAACAAATTATGGTAAGTAATGTAATGTGATGCAGGTGCATAACGGAGGCCCTAGAAATACATACACATGTAAGTGGTAAATTTACTTTCAACAAGGATGCTAACAATGCACATGGGAAAGAGATCGTCTTTTCACAAATCGAACTAGGAAATATGATTATCTACATGCAAAAAAATGAAATGAAATCGGATCTTTATGCACAAAATGGGATCTTACACACAAAAACCAACTCAAAGTGGGTTAAAGATTTACACATAAGACATGAAACTGTAAATCCTTAGGAAAAATATTGTGGAAAATTGTATAATATACATCTTGGAAATGAATTTTTACATATGATTCCAAAAGCAATAGGAAATAAAAATAGGAAATATAGAAGAGTTGGACAATATTAAATTAAAATTTTGAAGTAAACAATCAATAGAGCAAAAAAGCAATCTATGTAATGGGATAAAATATAGGCAAAACATATATCTGGTAACAGGCTTGTTTCTAAACTATTAGAAAATCCTACAACTCAATCCTACAACTCAAATCCAATAAGCCAATTTAAAGAAGGAACCACATTAGCATACTCCCACCTAATGGGCACAATATAAGGTTGTGTGGCACAACCACACTCTGTGGTATGGGACACATAACAACAAGGACTTTACCTAACAAGTGGAAACATTATAACCTAATCATTTGTACCTTCATATTAATCTAAAATAAAACATAAAATTAAAATTAAAAAGTGGCCACAAACAGGCTCGGCACCTGTGGCGCAATGGGCTAAGCCACATACACCTGAGCTGGTGGGTTCGAATGCAGCCCGGCCCCACCAAACAACAATGACGGCTGCACCCCAAAAATGGCCAGACATTCTGGCGGGTGCCTGTAGTCCCAGCTACTTGAGAGGCGGAGGCAGGAGACTCGCTTAAGCCCAGGAATTGGAGGTTGCTGTGAGCTGTGATGTCACAGCACTCTACCCAGGGTGACAGCTTGAGGCTCTGTCTCAAAAAAAGAAAAAAAAAGTGGCCACAAAGAAAAACTAGTTACCTATATTGCAGGAATTATTTCATAACATTGAGAAGGAAGGACCCTCCTCAACTCGTTCTACAAATCCAGTGTCATCTTAATACCAAAGCCAGGAAAGGAAAAAACAGAAAAAGAAAACTACAGACTAATTTCCTTATATAATCCCATTAATAAATCTATAAATGTGATTCACCAAACAAACGTAAGCAAAACAAAGATCATATTATCATCCCAATGCATGTAGACAAATCATTTAACAAAATTCAGTATCTTTCATGATCAGAACTCTTAACAAAATAGGCGCGGATTAAACTTACCTCAAAATTATAAAAGCAATATGTGACAAATCCACAGCCAACACTATATGGAGGAGGAAAAATTAAAAACATTCCTGCTTAGATCTAGAACTAGAAAAGGTTGCTGAGTGTCACCACATTTATTCAATATAGTGCTGGAAATCCTACCCAGAGCAATCGGGCAAGAGAAGGAAATCAAGAATATCTGAATGGGGAAAGAAGAAATCAAACTACCACTCTTTCCAGATGATACGATCTTACATCTAGAACACCACAAAGATTCTGCCAAGAGACTCCTGGGATTAATAAATAAATTCAGCAAACTCTCAAGTTATTGATCAGTGAACACAAATCAATAGCATTCTTATAAACTGAAAACAGTCAAGCTGAGACCAAATCTTGGCTCAATATCTTTCACAATGGCTACAAAGAAAATAAAATACCTATGAATATATTTAACTAATGATGAAGTAAAAGACCTCTGCAGGGAGAAATATGAGTAACTTAGAAAGGAAATCAAGGAGGAGATAAGCAAATTGAAAAATATATTTTGCCCATGAATTGGCAAAATCAACACTATTAAAATGCCTGCACAGCCCAAAGAGATCTAAACATTAAATCCAATGCCCGTTAAAATGCCAACATCACTTTTCACACATCTAGAAAAAATAATTCTACTCTTCATATCAAAGTGTAAAAGACCCCAAATAGCCAAAGCAACCCTAAGCATAAATGATAAATAGACTTAAACCTAAGGCATGAAACTATAAGAATTCTAGAAGAAAATGTTGGAAAAACGTTTATAGACTTGGCTTAAAGAAAGAATTTATGAATTACACCCTAAAGCAATTATAGCAAAAAGAAAATCAACAACAGGACCTGATTAATTAAAAGTCTTCTGCACTACCAAGGAAATGATCCATAGAAAGAATACACAACCTACAGAATGGATAAAAATATACAGCCAATAAAGGGCTGATAATCAGAATCTGTAAAAAAAACTCAAGCAAATCATCAAGAAAAAAATCCAACCACCCCATAAAAAAGTGGACAGAAGACATGAACAGAAGCTTTCAAAAGAAGATAAACTAATGAACAATCAGTATGTTAAAAAAAAGCCAATGTCTCTAATCATTAGGGAAACTCAAATCAAAACTACAGTAAAATAACGTCTAACTCCAGTGAGAATGGCTTTTATCTAAAATCCAAAACAACAGATACTGTCATGGATGAGGAGAGAAAAGAATTCTTACACCCTGTTGTTGGGACTGCAAACCAGTACAACCTCTATAGAAAGTCATAGAAAGAATCCTCAAAGGGCTACATATTCACCTACCATTGGATCCAGCAATTCCACACAAGGGACACACCCAAAGTGAAGCTCATATTATCAAAAAGAGCCATGTACTTGAATGTTTATTAAAGCACAATTCACAACCTTAAACGTGAACTCAGCCCATGTGCCCATCAAGACATAAGAGGATTAATCAAATGTAGTATAGGTATTATACTACATGGAGTACCACTCCATGGAGTACCACTAAGCCGTAAAAAACATGGTGAACCAATAGATTATTTTATTTTTGTTTAGGATTCATTGAGGGTACAAAGAATTTGGTTACACTGATTCCATTTGTTAGGTAAAGTCACTGCTGTAACAGTGTCCTGTCCGCATGAGATGTGCCATACACTGTGACTCCCCTCTCCCTGAACCCTCTTTCCCTTCCCCTCACCCTGTATTAGATGGTCTACTGGCTTCATATTAGAAATGAGTACACTGGATTCCTGCTTCTCCATTCTTGTGATACTTTACTAAGAAGAATGTGCTCCAACTCAATCCATGTTAACAAAAGATGTAAAGTATCCATCTTTTTAAATGGCTGAATAGTATTTCTCATATTAGAATTGAAACCCATTCTTCTCAGTAAAGTGTCACAAGAATGGGAAAGCAAATATTCAATGTACTCAATGCGAATATAAAGCCAGTGGATGATCTAATTCACGCCCACAATAGGAAAAAAATTCAATTCAATTCTAGATGGGGAGAAGGGGAAAGACGGAGGGAAGAGAGGGGAAGGGGGATTTGGGGTCTCCCACTGAACGGGCACATGTAAGGTTATATGACACACCTTTTGGGTGCAGACAGAACTACAAGTGGGACTCTTACCTAACAAATTCAAATATTGTGATTTGTTCGATTCTATCTTCACATTAGCTACAAATAAAAAAGAAAAACAACTTATATATGCATGTTATGTGCTATTACCAACATAACAGAAATTAATATATATTTTTTTTATTGTTGAGGATTCATTGAGGGTACAAGAAACCATGTTACACTAGTTGCATTTGTTGGGTAAAGTCCCTCTTACAATCGTGTTTTGCCCCAAAAGGTGTGGCATACACCAAGGCCCCAAGACCCCACCCCCCTCACTCCTTCCCTCTCTCTGCTCTTCCTTTCCCCACCCCTCACTCATTCTTTCTCTCTCTGCTCTCCCCTCCCCTCACCCCCACCGTGTCAATAATTGTCATTAATTGTCCTCATATCAAACTTGAGTACATGGGATTCATGCTTCTACATTCTTGAGATGCTTTACTAAGAATAATGTGTTCCACTTTTAACATTCACTAATAAGACTTTTTAAGTATCATACCACAACTTAAAAATATTTGCTCATTGAAATTATTTTCATAGAGGAGTTCTATTCACTTATCTACAAAGTCTAACTATATACTTGTATAATATTGAATCACTATTAATTTAATCTTAACCAAATTATTTTGCCAACTTACATTTTAATTAAAAGTCCATGTGTTTCTGTCATTTAAAAGGTTTTGCTTTTTCTATAATAAATTGCCTTAATACACATGTTTCTTACTTGTCAATAATATATTAAAATGAGTTAATTATACTTTTTTTTTTTTGCAGTTTTTGGAGGGGGCCGGGTTTGAACCTGCCACCTCTTGTATATGGGGCTGGTGCCCCACTCCTTTGAGCCACAGGCACTGCCCTAATCATACTTCTTAATATTTACTTCATGAGTACCCAGTGGAAAAATTAATTATAGTCACCATTTAAAACTGGGACAAATTTTTGAAAATTGATGTCACTGGGTGTCAGACAATGAGCTTTATAGAATCAATAGCATTCTACCATTGTTGGTATATTATTAAAATTAGTGATAATTAGCCAATAGTCCTTTATTATTTATAGGCTTTATATTTATTTTCACAACCTTCAACTTGGTAATTGATGATAAAATTCTATTATTTGTGACTTTATTATAAAATCATCTCAAGTCTTTTATGAAAGCTGATGGGGAATAATGCCGTGGCTCAAAGGAGTAGGGCAACGGCCCCATATACTGGAGGTGGTGGGGTCAAACCTGGCCCTAGCCAAAAACTGAAAAAAATAGAAAACTAACAAACAAACAAATAAATGAATAAATACATTTACTATATATCTCTGTCATGACTTAGGAATCTCAGTAAATTTAAATCTCTTAGTAAAAAATGACTACATATATATGCATACTAAACAATATTGATACTATTCTATACTATACCATAGTTAAATATGTCTATATTCACAGGCAGTCTATATCCTTTTTCTCTCTGTTTTCATGTTGAATTCCAATTTCCTGTATTTTTTATTTGAACTTTATATGCAATACCAAGGTGGATATACATTTGGTTTATACCAATATTTGAGAAATTCAGTTTTCTGTTCGATGTAAGAAGGCAAACAGTCCAAGTGTGGTGGTGGATAACTGTGATGCTAGCGCTCTGGGAGACCAAGGAAGGAAGAACACTTGAGCTAAGGAGACTGAGACCAGCTGGAACAAATGGGAGACTCTGCCTCTAATAAAAAAAGAAAAATTAGCCAGGCATTGTGTTGGCCGCCTGTAGTCCCAGCTCCTTGGAAGGCTGAGGCAGAAGGATTGCTTAGACCTGGGTTTCAGGATGCTGTGAGCAAGGCTGAGGCCATGGCACTCCAGTCCAGGTGACAGAGTGAGAGTCTGTCTCAAAAAAGAGAAAGAGTGCAAATTTGGCCGTTCAACAAAGATATAAAGGAATAATATATTTTATATTCTGCTATGCACATTCTTTACATGTGAAATATTTATGTATATTTTAAAATGTATGTAAATCTAGTATTTCTTTACTAAATAGTATACTTTTAAAATCTAAAAAAATATCCATCTGATGCATTACCTGATATAATGTTCGTATGAATATATGGTCTAAGTATTCATTGTCTTTGTCCTGTAATATTATTATTTTATGAACATTATTATTAAATAAGGTTAATATTAAATATTTTTTAGAGCACTACCAACTGTATGTTCCTGAGTCAGCTCAAGTTGGTTCAGCTGTTGGAAAAATCAAGGCAAATGATGCAGACACTGGCTCAAATGCTGAGATGACGTACTCCATCATAAATGGTGATGGTGTCGGAGTGTTCTCCATCTCTACTGACAAAGAGACCAGGGAAGGGATCCTTTCTTTAAAGAAGGTAAAAAAAAAAATACTTTTCATGGCTTAAGTAACTTATCCAGGAATGGAAATTGTGCAGAGATGTGAATAAACCATATTGTTAGACCATTAAAATGATGAAATATTTTTTCTTTGATATATAATTACATGTGAATATTGGTTGTATCTGACTCTTTTGCGCTTCTTTCAGGAAATATATTTGACCAAGTTAGAAAATCTGATGTAGAATGTTCATGAACGTCCCTTCCCCATCTTTGTTCCTGTTTTGTCTCTGCTCAAATCTTCCTGAAATATCCCAGTGACATCAAAATAAAGCTGTACTGATTCTGCAGTAGCAACAGAAGATAGCTTAGGTATTATTAGTGTTATCAGTTAATTAAAACATAGCCCTAAATATAAATAACTTTAGCAGTAACGCTTCTTTAGTAGTTTATCAAAAAACTCTCATAAGTGAATTACAAAAATGTTATAAAGCCTCAGAGAAAAGGACATTTTGAAAACTATACTGTCCTGACTTTAAAATCTTGATATATTACAAAGTACAATAACAAAACATATTTTCTAAATCACAATTGGTTTAAAGTGTATCACAGGATAGCGGTAAAAGGAACATGCTAACAATATAGAAACACACAACATCGATCACTATTTATACCAACCGAAACTTGTAGGATTAGAGAAAACATTATTTTATACCCATATTACTTTGTTTTATTAATGCTACTGTTCAACAGAAAAGAGAACTGATCACTTTATTATATTACTTGAAAACTCAAAGTACAAATAATTATTTTTCTTTCTTTCTTTCTTTCATTTTGAGACATAGTTTCAAGCTGTTGCCCTGGGTAGAGTGCCATGTCATCATAGACCACAGGAACCTCCAACTGGGGCTCAAGCGATTCTCTTGCCTCAGTTTTTCTATTTTTAGTAGAGATGGGGGTCTCGCTT
Organism: Perodicticus potto; assembly: GCA_963574655.1. NCBI lineage: Eukaryota > Metazoa > Chordata > Mammalia > Primates > Lorisidae > Perodicticus > Perodicticus potto. The sequence goes on along the minus strand of CAUYRH010030560.1, from coordinate 24,680 downwards.
TTGCTCAGGCTGGTCTCGAACTAATGAGCTCAAGTAATCCACCTGCATCAATGGGTGCTAGATTACAGGCATGAGCCACCGCACCCGGTCCTGAGGTACAAACAACTTTCTTAAATTAGATTTGGCTTTCCAACATTCTTTGACATTCTGATAGTTCCAGGCTTTAATAGAGTCCTGCCTTCCCTGACTCCCTCCTGTTTTCCTGCTCTTATCTCTTCCACTATTTTTCTTGTTCTTCTGCAAAATCTCTCTGTGCTTTTTTCTTATTACCGTCTCATCCTATTTCCAAATATCCTAATCTTTTAGTATGACATTCTAGTCTTATTAAATAAGTTGTTCTTCCCTTTTCTCCCTAAATATGTGCATTAATTAACAAGAAAATGTCTAGGTCATCTTTTATGATTTCTAAAAACTAGTATTTATACAACAGATTTTAGAGTTTTTTAGATAACAGATTTATCATGATCATCAGTTTTATTAATACTATTACTCTTCGACATGTTAGTTAACACTTATTAGGAAAGAGGATCTTCCTGGAGGATCATGGAGCCATCATGTCATTTGCAGTAAAAATGTTAACTTTCTCTCTCTCTTTTTTTAATCCTAAAAATCTGTCTTTGGGAACAAAACTATTGCTTTTGCCTTTAAAAATAGAGATTGCTCTTGAAAAATGAAGTGGAACATAGTAAAGTAGAAAAGAATGTCCTAAATGTAACTCCTAATGCAGTGTGTCTCAAGCATTACCACTGCTAAGAATTTGGCTTTGGTTTGTGTTAGAATTCAAATCCGTGAATGCTGTGTTCTTCTTTGGAATCAGTTAGAAGAGGGTGGGAATGAGATACTTGCCCTTTTAACAAGTATTCTAAGGGATGCTCCTGTTTATAACACAGGCAGGTAAATTTTATTCTAAAGTACTTACATAGATGGTAAAGTGACTCTATCTAATCACCTATTTATTTGTTTTGTATATACTTGTACGTTTAAATTACATGAAATTTCATTCATTCCTCTCCTACTAATTACAATTTTGTAGTAATATAAAACTGAAAGTTACCAGGCGGTGCCTGTGGCTCAAAGGAGTAGGGTGCCGGCCCCATATGCCAGAGGTTCAAACCCAGCCCTGGCCAAAAACTGCAAAAAAAAACAAAAAAAAACAACAACAAAAAAACCCTGAAAGTTACCTTGTTTTTTTGGATATTATCAAAGAGGCCTGCTAACAGAACTCATTTTAAATACACAGAGAGCAGTCATCATCACTTGTATACATATAATATCAATGTCTTCACTTATAATATTTTCTTATTATGGTAATTTTTCTAATAATGTTAAGTCAAGCTCAATAATATTATAATGAAAAAATCAGTTTTCATGTCTCTTAACAAATATGTGTATTTTGAGTGTCTCTTATGTGCCAATTGCAATACTTCACACATGTTCAAAGAAAGATATAAAGGAGCAAAGCCAAACTTAGTCCCTGCCTTCATAAAGCTTCCAACCTTTGGATACAAAAAAAAAAGCATTAATCAAACATCACATCCATTCTTAGGTCAATAAAAAAAATCTGATCTATGAATAGTACATGGTGCTGTGAGGGGGAAAAGTGGAATATTTGATTCTGTATTGTGTTAGACACTGACTAAATAGACAAGGAAATATAGGAGTGAATTAGGTATACATTGTTAGAATGATCATTCCTGGAAGAGGAAAGAACATTTAATGTAAAGTCAAGAGAATGAGAAATGCAGCTAGTGGGCACAAGAGTACACAGGGCCTTGTTAAATTTTTCCAGGTGGAAAGGAATTGAAAATACATAAGCAAGAAGCGACGAGGTCTCATCTGATGTCAAGATTGCAGATTAACTGTTGACACTGTTAACATTATTGACTAGCCCACGTGTTAGACCACGCCTCTTTACTCTCGATTCAATTATATTATTTTGATTCCTTACATGTGCCACTCTCCTCTCAGCTCAGACACCCAGTAAATTTTCTTTCCTCTTCCATAATTTAATTCCCAACATGTAGCACATTTTCTGACACACAAAAAAGCATTTAAAATATTAGAGTAAATAATGTGGGGGTATGGAGGAAAAGGTCTAGTGAGGGTTGCCTGCTTTTATTCCCTAGATGGCTACAACATTTCAAACGAATTCAGGTAGGATGAATTTTATCTATCTCTATCTATCTATCTATCTGTGTGTATAGGGAGAGAGAGGGAGAGAAAGAGACCTATAAACCGTTGGGTTCAAGTGATCCTTGTTGGCAGGTCTTTGCTATTACATGCATCTTTTTATAAAATGTTTATTTCTTGTAGAGATAGGATCTCACTATTGCCCAGGCTGGTCTCAAACTTCTGGCCTGAAATGATCCTCCCAAAGTTCCAGGATTACAGGTAGAGGCCACTGATCTGGCCTGGATTCTTCTAGAAAGATGAATTCTGAACCTTAGAGAATGCTAATATTTAAGAAAAAGGCAGAAGAAGTAATGAAATAGACACTTGCAGGAAAATTTTGGAGTAATAGGAAAGAATTTTGGCATTGAAAATTCCCAAGGGATGCTGTACAGGACGAAGGTAGTCATCATGAACATGAAGTGTTCTAGAAATTTAAAACAAATTTGGATTAAAAACATTAATTGTATTTGAGAAAAGGAAGGACAAGAATTGCTGGCAGGTTTCAGTTCTTCAGAATCACCACTGTCATCAAAATTTATAGCAACAACATCAATATTTGTTGAGATTTACCCCTGTGTCAGGACAGGATTTAGGCACTATTCAAAACTCTTTATTGAGTTACTATGATAATTATTGTTCCTTTAAATCATATAATGGCATTTGAGACAGGGAGTGTTATAGCTAAAGAAACTAAATAATGGAGGAATAAAGAATGGTACCCAGGTAGAAAGCCAATAGTAAAGTGAACTTGGGCAATTTGTCTTCAGAGTCTCAACAGTTACTCAAGCCACACATTCAGGTTGAAAGAAATGTGTGTTCTTTACTATAGTGGAAAGAAGAACAAATTGTATGGTGAAGAGAGAATGGGAAGCAAGAATTGGGGAAGAAAGAGGGAAACACTGACTTCTTCCAGAATCTTAGAAGTAATTTGGAGGAGAAGGACTCTAAAAACCAAATAAGTGACAATACGATGTAATAAAGGTTTTCATTTTAAGTTAGGAGACGCAAAAGGAATAAAAGCTCAACAGAACAAAAGACAAGGAGGAGACTAAATAGAAGGTAATTAATTTAAAAAGTTGTGCTGGGGTGGCGCCTGTGTCTTAAGGAGTAGGGAGACGACCCCATATACCAAGAGTGGCGGGTTTGAGCCTGGCCCCAGCCAAAAATGCAAAAAAAAAAAGAGAAAACTGTGCCCTGGAGGAGGCAATAACCTGGAGTAGGTCTTGAACACAGGTGGAGGGAAACAACCCATAATAGTATTACTCCTTCTTTGGCCAACTGTAGGACAGAAGGCAAAAGCTTTTGGTAATTCCCCGTTACCTGAGCAGAGTAAGCATGAGTGGGTGGGGCGTGTCCTTTTCCATTGAACCTATTGTCTTTATAAAACAAGAAATCACATCATGCTTGCAAAATGCTAGAGTAAAGGTGGATTGTTTGATTGTATATATGAGCTGAAATAGAAGTACTTATTGTAGAATTAGAGATAATGGCGAGATCTTACCATCCTATATGGCTGCAATTAATCTGATATCTGAAAAATAAAGGTAAAATGACACGTGAGCCTGTGTGTGTACAAACATATCTAAAGCAATTCATTCTATTTTGCACTCAGTCAAAAGTACATTTTCCAAATGATAATTGTTTCAGTTGTGTAAAAATATTAAGTGATTATATGTTGGAAATCATCTTGCCATTTAATGAGTTCAAATTATCTTTCACTTTTGTACCTGCATTTATTTTTTCAATGTAGTCTAAATTCCCTCTGCGATGTGTTGTTCACAATCATAATTTTTTGTTCTTTTAGATTAGAATTATCAATCTCAGAGTTACTTCATTGCTGTGTGCTTGGTGTTGTAAATAACTGCAAATTGAAAAATTACCTAAATACCTCAATAGATTTTAACCTTTGAGAGATACTGATTTAGATGACATGAAATGGATAAAATCATTCCTTAGTTAATCTCTAAGGCAGCTCACTTTAGCTAGCAAAGCAGAACAGCTAATTTCACAGATCAAAATCAGCACCGCTCTACAAATCAGTCAGCAGGAGTGTCTGCACATTCCTGTGCATATCATTCCTTCATCAGAAAATCGCCAACTCAAACTCACTGGTGCATGAGATGGTACATTATAAATACACTGGGATAACTCTCATCCATTGTTTAATGCAGCCTAACTGGGTAGAGAGGGGAGAATGAAGGCAAGCGATGCTCTTTTCTCTGACATACACCATTGTACCCAGGGACGTGTTTCTCCTGAGTCTCTCTTCACGTCTTTTCTTACGGTGCCTGGATCAATTTGCACTCTTTTCAGCAGTTGGCCCGATATTATTTTTTTCTTTAATTCATGATTCTGATTGTATTTGCTCTCAGAAAATACCTTCAGAACTTCCTTTTCCTTCTTCTAGCTTATTCAGTTGCATGCACAGTGGTATTTATTTTAAGCCAAAAAATCTTTAACGTGTCCAAGTCAACAGGGATGGTGGAAGACATAATGTTTACTGTGAAAAGAAATATAAATCTGTGTCTTGCCATTTAAGATATCTTTGAATTTTCTTGAGTCTCAGAAGCTTCCATCTTCTCATTTTAGCACTTCACAAGGTGATTATGAAAAACGGATAAATGAGCAGAAAATTGTGCTGTAAGCTGAGTCTAACTAGTAGTTACAATACCCCCTCAATATCTTCTCGTCTTCCTATATATTTTTTCTCTATCTGTACCAGTGTTATTTATACTTCACAGATGACTTCATTTAGTATTTTATTTATGCTTCACAGACACCTTCATTTAGTATTTTAGCTGCGCCTCACTTCTTGTCATTCAGTTCACCTGTAAGCAAACTCAGACAGAGATACCAGATATGCTGCGTATACTATGTATTATCTCACATGTACCTGCTGCCATCATATTTCTTGGTAATTTATGTCAAGAGAATGTTTGTTTTGGGGGTTTTGTTTTTGCTTCAAAGTTGAAGTTGAGTATTATTTTTCAGTGCAACATTTCCAGGTATATTGAGTATATTTCAGTCATTTATGTCCTTTAAATTACCCCTTCTGTTTCACATAATATGGTATGCATTTCTGTAATATTTTTAAATTTTATTTCAGATTGATATGAGGGTACAAACGATTGGCTTGCAATGTTTCCATTTGTCAGCTGTATCCCTGTTGTAGTTGTGTCCCGCACCAGGGAGTGTGCCCCTATATCCTTACACTGCACCCATTAGGTGGGAGCACACCAAACCCCCTCCCTCACTCTCGCCGCCCAGTTCAAATTGAATTGAGTTTTTTCTCTTGTGTGGGTTTGTATTAGTTTGTCTACTGGCTTCATGTTAGTATTGAATACATTGCAAACTTGTTTTTCCATTCTTATGATACTTTGCTAAGAAGAAAGTGTTTCAACTCTTGTAATTTCTTAATATAGAAAACCTAGCCATTCCAAATCCTTCTTATAACTTCTGCTTCTGACAGTGTAAGGCCCTTTTCTGATTAATTTTCTGTGAATGTGCTGATAATTCTCTTCACTGTGTATCTACGTGGACCACATGTGTATCCCTGCTTATGAGAGGTGCTAAACGTTTTTGTAACCAGGTACTGACTGTTTCTTTTTTAATTTCCATACTCCTCAGTATGGGAAATATCATTATAACGTTTCATTTAACAAATAATTTCAAATGCATCAAAAGAATAGACAGAATAAGTTGTAAATATATTTTAAATAGTTACTTATTAGATAAAAACAAAATATATTCAACTACAATTATATTAGATCTATACCACATTCTATACTTTTTGCTCTTTTATTGTGTTTATTGAGGTTTGCTCTGTCATTTCTAAACATTGCATTTAGTAACAGAATGAGGATCGGAGTGTTCTTTGTTAGTAGATTTTAAAGTTTCTGGACTATGAACTACAAAAAGCAATAAATAAAGCATCCCATCCCACCGGGAATACACATGTAGGCAAACAAGTCACAGTTTGCACATAAGAATCAGTAGGTTTCTATTTTAATGGAATGTCTACAAAATCTGAACATTTATTAGATATTGTAATGTCAAAAAATTCGGCAATGCTTCTGTTTCTATTCTTACAAAGTTCAAATATCTCAAAAGTTATTCTGCTCAGCTTCAGGCAATAATAAGAAGAGCCTAAGTTTCAATTCGATGAAATCTATTACTGTTGTTCTAATGACTTTTGACAAAGGACTGCTTTTGGGAAAAATTTGTTCATGATACTCATCTATAAGCATGACAATGAGCCCGGAGTGGTAAAGCATTTGAAACTACATTGAATGCTAATTAGTTATGTGAGTACATATATTCTTACAAGATATATACAGTGCTCTAGTTAGAAACCAGTGATGTGATTAAATACCCTCATAAACTAAGCTATATACACCCATGGGCTATTGGTAAGTTTTTACATGATTGGGTGCATATAGTTATTTTTTTGTGTATTATATATGTACACACACATACACACCAATGTATATACACACATATGTGAGCTTGAATATAATTGTATGTAAATATTTATCAATATATTTTAAATATAATATAATGTATATGGCTGCCTGGAAAGTATCCAGCCATGTAATATGAAAAATAGAGACATAAATGCTCTGGATAGCTTCTAGACAGCACACATACTTAATTTACTTGAAATAAAATATATTTTGGCATTATTTTTTACTATTCAAATGACAATATGCAAACTATTATATGCAAATGAAAATATGCAACTTATATGCAAATGACAATATGCACTATTTATCTGCATCGATATCCATGGAATTATATGAAAGGAATGACAATTATACTCTTCTGTGTAGAAAAATGCGGAACACGAAAGCTTATATCTGTGCTCTGGTCTCCACAGAAGGTCCACCATCGAGGAAAGCCCTCTAGGAAGGACCACAAACCATGTCATAATAAGACAACCTTGCTGAGAAACAGTGTTTACATTCGTACCATTTTTCCTGTATTTTTGATAAAATATGCATACCATCATTTACATTACAGAATTTTTCAGGAAACAAAAATTTCTAAAATTCCATGATTATGTTGTTTTTAAATGAATAAGGTAACAATTTTTAATTAAAGTGTTCACATTAACCCTAATATTATCTGCGACTGAAAATCCAGATATTGGTGAAGGATGAAAATTAGACAAAGAAAAGATCATGAGTCTCTTCTCTTATTACTTAAGAAAACAGAATCTTACAACTTCTTGAACTCTAAAAAGAATTGAATCGCAAAACTGGCTAAACAGTGTCTTAAATATCTTTGTATTTATAATGATCACAGAGTTTCAAAGGAGGAATATAATAGGGTGATTTAAAAAACAGTAGAAGGGATTCATGAGAAACAATTACGAAATCCTAAGTGTGCAGAGCTGACTGGAAAACAACTGATGGGAAAGACTATCATCAGTAATATGGAGGGATTAATATTAAAGAGAGGAAAGTTTTATTTTACAAGTTAGAAAGAGCAATGATACATGAAAGCAATTACTAGGAGTAATAGGATGAAATTAAGAAACTAAAATTTAAAATGAAAATCAGAGTTAGCTCACTGACAGTGAGCTGTTAAATGCTATTGATCTGTAGCTAAGTAAAGTCAGACTCCATAGCCCAAGGACGTTAAAGTTATGCCACAGTAAGTGCTTATAGTCGAGGTTCAGGGAAATGAAGGGTTTTAGTTTCTTATCTCTCTGAAGTCAGTGATTTAGAGAAATTACAAAGGTACTCAGAGTTCTGATAATTAGAATCAGTGAACTTATCAATTTATTTTAATTGAACAGATATTACTTGAAAAGCTGATGTATAAATGTATTTTTTAATAGTTAGGACAATATATTCCATGAAAAATTTGTTTATCTTTATCAACAAAATGGAGCATTGTATTATTCTACTTATTTACTGACTAGATATCCAGCATCTAGCTTAGAGTTAAGGGCTCAACCCACAAAGTCCCACTGCATGAGATTATTCCTTGTTCGTAAGCAGGAAATAATTATGCTTCACAGAGATATTGTTATGATTAAATGAGTTAACATTGCTTAGCATGATGTGAGTGTTAACTGTGTACATTTCAGAAAAAATTTGAAAATTCTCATTGCTCAAATCTGAACCTTATCCTATAACACTTTTCTGTACTGTAAACCCAGCTAGACTTGAGATGAAAAAGATCTATTCATCATTTTCTGTATACCGGGAATTGTTCCAGATACATGAAACATGGAGATGAATTATATAATATTCTATCTCTTAGGGAAAACTGAGGAGACATGAAATATTGCTCTAATAGAAGGTGTCAAGTGGTAATTGTATAGGTTTGTTCAAATTGTTATGAGCTAGAAGAGAAAAGAAAACCAATTTTTCAAAGATAGGAAACGGTGAGGGAAATCTTCGCTTGGGAGATTATTTTTAAACATGTCTAGATAATTTAGAGTAATAACTACCAGATGTTCAAGAAAATAAATATGAGGCAAGGGTTTTATATCAAGCCACATTCTTTCATGTATGGAGATTACAGGCAAATAATTCAACATAAAGATTTGCTAATCATGCTAATTTTGTCATTGTGCATTACATTCATGCATCAATGCATCGCACAGTACCCCATAAATATGTGTAATTATTATTCGCTAATTAAACTAAAAAACACCTAAAATATCCTGAGCAGATAGAATAATCAACCTAAATAAAAGTTACCACCTTTGATTGTTATCAGTTTAAAATTCTATATTTAGATTCAATCAATAATTATTTTCTCCAGTGGGAAAAATGAGGGATATTGTCTTGTTGAATACATTATTTCACCAAAGAATACTTGTGAGTAATTAAAAATAATTATCATAAGTAGCACTGATTATAATTAATATCAGGACAAAGGTGGTACAGCAAATTATAAAAAGTGCTTAAAATGTAGAAACAATAACTCTTTTAAAAGCAGATAATATTATATGGGAAAATAATCTATTGAATTCATTGAGTGTTATAATAGTAATGGCTAGGAATCAAAGAATGGAGGTGACAACTTATAAATAAAATATGAGAACTAACAACATTTAGAAATGTAAACGTAAAAACGCTACTAGTATGGAAGGGAAATGGAAGATTATGGCAATACTGTACTTTAATTGCTACTTAAAGCATTGTACTAATGTTTACTGTTAAGGGAAGTACAGATTAGGCTTAACCTTCATTTGTAAGAATGGAGGTAGTCACTGGAATAAAATCATAACTCCTTCTAAATAACCAAGTATTAGAAATTTATACAGTGAAACTGGAGACACGTAAAACCAAAGAAATAAGATTATAATAAAAAGCAATATAAACAAAAAAGAAAGAAATATGATTTCAATGCCCACTATGATGGAATTAAAAGTGAAATCATAAAAACAGAGCAGTACTTTCCAATCTTAAAAAGAGCCATTCACCGTAAGCACACAGTGGGCATGAACGTCGTCGCCCCACATCACACAGCAACTACATTCAGAAAACAGAAAGCATAGTATATCAAAATGGCTATCTCTAGAAATAGGAAGAAGATAATTATATTTCCTGAATGTTAGTCTATGTAGATAAGGTGTTTTTAAAATCTGAATAATTCAATGAAGTAACTAATAGGAGGTTGATTCAATCAATCTCTGCATTTCGAAGATACATTTTTAATTTCAAGCATCAATGGAATAGTTAGTACAATTAAATAATGTTAGTTTTCAGAATTTCTCAATCAAAGCCCCAAAGACAAAATAGTACAGATAAAGGCTTCTCATTCAAATACAATGAAATAAGAAAATAAATAATGTTCTCAGCCTTCCAATTTAACTACAAAACAGCAACCTTCTCCTTCAAAAATTCTCAGAGGGAAAATACCCTAAACAAATTGAAGAATTTCTAGGGAAAAAAATGATAATGCAAAAGAACATATAAGAAAATTATAGGTTCCAAATTAAGTATTTCTGATTCTATATTTATAATTCTAAGTATATTAAGGATATAAAATAGAAGAATGTTAAATAAATTAAATATATAACTACAAGAGGAAGCGGAAAAGCAGGAAAAGAATAATCAAAGGCTATTATGAAACAGAAATGGATATTAAATTTTAAAAATGTAACAAAGTTATACATCCTCCCTAATACTCCGAAATAAAAAATAAATTTCCAGGATTTCTTCTATTCTTTAAATAAAGATACAAATTTTACTCTTCTTTAAAATAAATTTATTAAAACAAAACCTCCCCCCCCCGAAGAAAAAATCCCAAATTGGCAGAATAGAGTGCAATAGGTAAAGTTTAACAAATTTTATTAAGAACTGGGAAAAAATAGCACAAATAGCTAGAAAAAAATCATATTTTCTTAATGCTACACAAATTTCATGTGAAGAATTTTTTGCGACAGTTGGCAAGAGCAACTTCACAGAAATGAAAAAGAAAACCGTATAATCCGATATCCGTATATGAAAATGAGAGACTTGTGAATGAATGAACCTCCACCCTGAACGTTTCAGGCAAATGATTTGCTGAGGAATTCTGTCTCACTGGATGGGCAATTGCAATATTATTTAAATGTTTCAGCACTCTAAACAAGAAAGAAAATTTCTACTGTGTTTTTATACAAAGCAAATAAGACCACAAACATTTCCTAGAAATGTAACAAGTTAGCACAAACTAGGTGACTTATAACTAAAAAACGTGCTGTCTCACAGTTCTGGAGGCCAGAACTCTGAAATCAGTGTTGGCTGGACCTTGTCAGTGAACTCTAGAGAAGCAGGGGGAACAGTCGCTCACTATTCCAGTTTCTGAACACTCCAGGCCTTGTCTCAGGGCCCCCTCATCCACATCTAGGGGTCTGTGGCCTCTAGTTACCTCATCCTCCTTTTCTCTGCCATTCGTCCCTCTGCCTCATTTACAAACACACTTGTCATTGTAATTAATGTCCCCAGGGATAATCCTGGATAAGGTCTGCCTCCCTTCCTTTTACTATATAAGTTAGTTGCCTTTTTTGATATTATACATACAGGTTTTTTGGGGGGGGATGGTAGTCCAATCACCCCACTATAGTCTTCCTTATGACTTCCCCAAGTTCATGTTCATTCCAACATACATGACAATCTCAGTCCATTACCAAATTCTGAATCAAGATCTTTATCTAAATATCATCAGTTCTGAAGTTCTAAATTGCATTGTCTAAATCATCTTAATCAGATGTGGATGAAACTGTGGGGAGTTTCCATGGTAGGACAAATCTTCTCTATTCTATGGATTTGTAAACTGGAAAACAAGTTATCCTCTTCCAAAATACAATGTTAGGATAACATAGACATTGACATTCCAACAGGGCAAAAATTGAAGAGATAAAGGAGTTACCAGTCCAAAGCAAGTTCCTAATTGAACAGTGAAAATTCCATTAATTTTTCTTAAGTTTTGTTTTACTTTTAGTTGACAAATAACAATTGTATATATTTATAAGATACACTGTGATATTTCCATACATACCTACATAGCCATTACCTGAAAATTTTATCATTTTGGCAAATATTCTGTGTTAAGAACATTTAAAATCCTTTCTAGCATTCTCCTTTAGTAATTTTGAAATATGCAATGCAATATTGTTAACTATAGTCATCTTGCTAGTCTATAAAATACCAGAACCTATTCCTTTTTATCTAAGTGTAACATTGTACACATTGATAAATGTCTCAACTTTCCCCAAACATTCCCCAGTTCCCAGACTCTGGTGACCACCATTCTGTTTTGTATTTTGAGTTCAACTTTTCTGATTCCACGTATAAGTAAGATCATACAGTATGTTTGTATTTGTGACTGCCTTATTTAACTCAACCTAGAATCCTGTAAATGTATCTATGTTGTGTCAAATAAAAGAACAATCTGCAGGAGGGAGTTTCAGTACTGAATAGCATTTCATTGTATATAATAAAACATGTCTTGTATACATTCATCCATTCATCAATAGGCACTTAGATTCTCAGCTATTGTAAATAGTCCTGCATTGAACATGAGAGTGCAAACATGTCTCCAGCATACTGATTTCAATTCCTTTTTGTATATACTCATAGAGGAATTATTAGATGATATGATAATTCTATTTTTAGTTTTCTGAGGAAATTGCACGTGGTTTCCAATTAGTGGCTGTACTAATCTACAGTACCAGCAACACAGCATAAGTGTTTATTTTTCTCCACATTACTGCCAAAATTTACTACCTTTCATATTTTTGATAAATAGCTTTTCTAACAGATGTGATATCTTATTGTAGTTTTAATTTATCGTATCACGAACGTGTTCAACTATTTAATATATTGTTATCTGTTTGTATGACTTTTTTTGAGAAATACCAATTTAAGACCTTTGCCCATTTTTAAAATAGGCTTATTTGTTTTCTCGTTATTATGTTGTTTGAATATCTTGGATATTAGTTTTTTTTGAATACTGGCCCCTTATTTGAATCAGGCTTTGCAAAAGTTTCCTCCCAAACTGAGAGTTTCTCTTCACTCTCTTAATTATTTATTGCATGTGCAGAAGCTTTTTAGTTTTATGTAATCTCAATGTTTTAATTTTGCTTTTATTGCCTGTGGCTTTAGGATTACATCCAAGAATTCTCAACCTAGACCAATGTGGTTGAGCTTTACTCCTGTAGTTGGGATTTTGTAGTTTCAGGTCTTAATTTAAATCTTTAATTCATTATGACTAGATTCTTCTGGGGTTCAATACTTTGCTCTCTAAGCCTATGGTTTTACTCATCACTGCCTTTACCCTGTACATAAATTACCTAAAATATTTTATATTTCCTTTGAAAAAAATCTTTATCAATAGACACAAAGCTGATATTCTGAATTTAAAGACTGTAGCCCCATTCTGCAAGTGGTTGAACTACAATGCAAATATGATGCCCAACCTTGCCAAGGTGTCTTCCTTGCCAAGAAGGCCAAAGTGGCCACAGAAGCTTGAAATGACAAGGAACAGATTTTCCCTTAAGGCCTCCAGAGAGACGAGAACCCTACCAAATTTATACTTTGCTTTTAGAAAGAACTTCATGTGAAATAATTTTTATTCTTTTAACCCACCCTCTTTATAGCAATTTGTTATGACAAGCTTAGGAAGCTTATACAATAAAATTAACACAATTATAAGCCAATACAAATATGAAACAATTTCATTTATCAGAGCCCATGGAGCATTCTAAGTACCATTTCAGTAAAACGAAGCACATCAGACAGCGGTGCTTATTTGAGGGATATTTGAACAGTTCAATGTTAAAAAATTAGCTTTATTAGGTGGATAATATTAAATTATCTTTTCTCATGTCAGACAGTTTTTGTATCAGCAATTTCCTATTATTAGAGCAAATCTATATTTTTTAAGATGAAAATTGCCAGTACATATCCTTACTATATTTTCTAGCACTTTTTTCTAGGAAGAAAGCTTAATTACCAACTGTAATCATCATGATCCTGAATGTTGGACTGTGAGTGTTTCATGTTTAGTATTACCAGGTAAAACACAGGACATCTATTTAAATTTTAATTTTCGATAAACAACAGTACATTTTTGCATAACTATGTTTCATGTGATAATTTACATGTATACATATTACTTTTTAAAATTTCATATTTAATTTAAATTCAAATTTAATTTGGCATCCCATCCATGGCTTAATTAAGTTTGGCAACGTTGACCATAACATTTATTAAATATGAAAATCAATAGTGGAGAATTTTATTTTTAAACTCACATACTATAACTGAGTTTGTTCCAAAACATTAAACCCAAGGTAAATTCTATAAAAATGTGGAAAGAATCTGATACTAGGATTTCTAGTAGAATATCTTTGCCTAATGCTTACCTCATTTCTCATATTAAATACTGAAATGATAACTCAGAGTTATAGTTTTATAAAAAGAATCTGTGTTCTGACATTTTATAAAATGATATGAACTATATTGAGATAATCCCCCCTCTACAAATAGCTTGGAGTGATAAAGTCTGTAGAGGGAATAATGAAGAAATTATCAAGAGCTGAGCCTACTTTTTCTAAGTTTTCAAGTGGCTCACATATTATCCCTTGTGTTTATGGGGTTATCCTTTTTTGTTATGTTATGTTTTAAGGAAAGAAAGATTTTCTGTTTTATAGACTCTCAGCCAGAGAGTTCACATTGTTGCTTTGTGTGATACCACCATACCCTGAGTTAATTTTTATTTTTAAATTTTTCTATTTCTTTACCAAAATTAGGAATTAGGTATAGAGAGTTCATTGCTCTGGGTATACTGTTTATGATAGACTATATTAAGTTACAAACAATCTGCTGGTAACTAAGGAAAGTAAATCAGCACAGAAATGGCTTCCCAGTTCCCAAAGATTACTAGAATATTCTAGAAAATCCACTTAAAATGTGTGGATGATGAATACTTTGACAACTTTGCCAGAGCTATAGCAGTAGGAACTTAACAATTACAATCCTAATATCTTCTTTATGTATTATTGTGGTTATAATCAAAAACAAGGGAAAGTATAATTTAGATTATATATATAACCTTGAAATATTCAACCATAAATAATGGAGTATAAATTTCTTCCAGTTGTTAATTATCTGCAATTGAGCCCCAGAAAATTCCCTCATAAATTAGATAGTCAAAATATTTCCCGTTGCATTAATTCATTTGTTTCTAAATTCTTGTCCAACCTAAAATAATCCTCTCAGTCCTTCATGGCTCCACATGGGTCCCCATCCATCCATCCGCCAGTTCTGGCAAACAATTCTCTCAAAATGATTATCCCTGCCCTGAGGCAGTTAAATATATATTTGATAATAATCAGCATGAAACCATGTGTCCACATAAACAGCCTACACTTTAGCAGTAGGAGGGTTAGGGTTAAGACAAATGACATTTAACTTGCCAGGATACCTGCTAAAAAGTGGAACAAGAGATATCTGTCATGTTGGATGCAAAGTTTGAAATAAATAAATGGAGATGAATGTTTTAACATCCAATGTTATTGTGAGAAAGGAATGCTAACTATCCCCAGTAAGTAAATACATCCTGATGTTTTAATTCTAATGTCTTGAAAATCTATATGAACTGAAAAGAACTCCAGGCATCATAAAGCCTACCATAGCAGCAGGTTAAAACCGAGAATCATAGACACTGATCTTGAATGATTGGTAAACATGCCAGAGGTCCAGTTTTCCATAGGCAACATACCTGACTCTGTGTGGCTCCTACAAGCATTGGCAGGCATTCCATCCACCTAATTCTAGACAAATGGTAAGGCAACTATGTACCATTTCTAGGATAGGTTATTTAAATTTGGATGGAGTTTATCACTAATAAATTAAATAAATACAGATTTTCATTTACCAATATAAAAAAGAAAGGAGTCATGAAAAGAAAGAGTTTAATCTGTGAATCCAACTGAGATTATGAAACTACTCAAACAAGACAAGTGTCAGTTACATCATCAGTTTATTTATCAATCCTCATCTAGATTCCCTTGGAAGAAATTAATTCTCAATTGGTTGGTCACAAACTGAAGAATCTGTTAACCCTTCTATAAATATATATTAATCTAAGTTATAACATTTTTAACTTATGTAAATGCCTGTGTATTGTATGTGTGTGTGTGTGTGTGTGTGTATGTAAAATCAACTTTTGAGAATTCGAGATTTAAAAATTTTTATATTCTTTGGTAAAACTGACAAAATATTACAGTGACTTAGGCTCATCCAGGTATGCTGGAGTCCCTTCCTGAGGGCAGGGTCCTTTAAGACCTGTAGAACTGGCAGGTATTGACTGAAAAAAAATAATGTTAAAAGCTGTGAGAGGTGAAAAGACAGGATACTCACAGAGTTTTCAAAGGTTTGAAAACAGAGGACCACCACTAGCTAGTGCAGTTCCAGTGAGTGGCCTTGGTTGATTGTTCCACTCAACTTTTATTGAAGGCTATTATCTCATTTAGCCCAGAGGGTAAGGTGAGGAAGGAAAAAAAAACATCAGCAGTTTCTCTGAGTAAGCATGTTCGTTCTTATTCTATCTCTGATCATTAACTTTAAGGGTCTGGGAAGCCTTGAGAAATCTGAATCTGGAGCCTCGTGTGGGGGCAACCTCCTGTCTGTGGTCCCACACACAGATTCCTGGGGGGAGGTGAGACTACTCTAGTTTCTCTGTGGAGTAGATGCAGTGGCCTCAGTTCTCCTCTCAAGATCAGTGGAAGAGAGAATTTTCTTCTGATCACCACCCAAAGGCGTTTCCCTTAATGATCAGGGTATAAGCCCTCCCACCCGTATTTCAGGGCTTGAGCTATTCCCTTGATCTCTGCCCTCGCCATGATATAAATCCCCACCATGGGTATTTGCTTTGTTGACTGAGCAGGGGACAGCCTGGTTAATGTTCCTTCTTAGGCCTTGCACATACTTCTGTTGTGGCCATGTTCTTCAAAGTGTTTACAGATCACAACAGAGGTGTTCGCAAGCTTTACCCCTTACAGGCCAGGCTTCTAGTAAAAGCAGGAACCACTCAAACAAGTAATTTAGCTGCTAGTTTAAAAGTAAGCTAGCTAAAATGTTTTTATTCCACCTTGCTCAGTTTATTTCTCTGTTTTTCGCCTTTTCTGAAGGTGTCTTTTGTCCCCATTCTCCCTGAATACGTACAAACTCATGAGCTTTGTTTTCTAAATTCTAGGCTCTTAATAACTGATTTAGAAATGAAATGCTATTTTGCCTTCTGTGTAATCTTCAAGTCCTTGGGAGGCCAACTTCCCAAGGCAATTTAGAAGAGATAAGGGAAGTAATTTTCAGTAGCACTCTTTATTCAATTTGTAGGATTCTATTAAGCACACTCTATTTAGATTCTCCTCGGATGTAATGAACTAAATGTGTTTCCCACCCCTAAATTCTTATGTTGAAGCTCAATCCCCAGTGCGATAGAGTTTGAAGGTTAGGTCTTTGAGAGATAATTACATCAAGAGGTTGATGCCTACATAAATGGGATTTGTGCTTGTATGAGCAAAGACAAGGGACATGGTTTCTGTCCACTATGTTAGGATACAGAAACAAAAAGCTATCCAACGGCAAGAGGACTCCTCTTAGATATTGGCTCTGCAGGTACATTATGGAATTTAAAGTCTTCAGAATTGTAGAAAATAAATGCTTGCATTAAAGGCACCCATTCTATGGTATTCCCTTGTAGCTGCCTGAATTGACTAAGATACTTACCCTTAGGGGAAAGGAAATTATTTGAGCTCCTCCATGAGGAATTTCCATTCTCTGATCCTACCAAGAAAGGTTTCTAAATTGAAGAAGGTTAGTGAAAAATAAGTGGCAGAAATAGGGATGGGAAAAAAAAATCTCTATTGTGTTTCTTCTCACAGATATTTGTCACAAAGGCTAGCAGCAGTGGATATTTCAACAGGTTCAAAATGAAAGGGTGGCCTTGGGATCACCCTTACAAACCTCACCATGGGAACTTTAAACTTCTGGAACTAAATCTGACTGCATTTGGGTTCACAGAGTCTCTTGTGTGCGTTATATAACAATAAACACTTTGCAAACATTCAGTTCTTATCTAAAAGGCACTTCCTTTTGGAAACATTGCCTAGCAACTCTCATGCACCCCTCTATATGAGTTGTATGCATTTTAACCAATATCCATAATTCCCCATACATCTTATGGCACTAATGCACAGTGCTCTAAAATGTCTGTTTACTATTTTATATCCTACAGTGTCCCACATATTCTTCAGTCAAAAGATAGGCTGACATTATAATGAACTAAGTCAATTTCATGATACCTGACATATGTAATTAACACAGCATAAAAAAATATTAGTTTGACAATTAAAAATAAGAAAAAAACATAAAAAGATTACAAAGAATAATAAAGGCTCAATACCAAAAAAGATTATAAGTCAGCATATAAAAATTAAGCTATTATTGAAATAAAACACAGTTGATATAAACATCAAAATACTTTAAAAGGAGTGAAAGCAGGGAAATGAAATGATTCCACCATAAAAACTAGCAAGTATAGTGAAAATACCAAAACTGAACCTAAAAATTCCACATAAACTCTTCCAGTTAAATTTCAAGAAAATATTAACTTAAAAACCTAGTTGTTTTTCTAACTTAAAAATAAGATACCAAGTTTAAAAGCAAGGTAAAACCAAGATGCTCCTGTACTTTAAAAATTAACAATTCGAGATAAATTGTTCAAAGTAAACATTTTCAGAAATTAGTAACATGTATTGTATTTTTAGGCTTAATAATGTAAGTTGAAAAGATAGAAGTTACTATAAGAAAACCAATAGTAAGTCTCCAAAAATCAATATTTGTTTGCTTGTGGGGAATACCTTTTGTACTTAGTTATCACTAAATTTAGGGCTGTGTAAAATCACTACTGATGTAGCCGTGAATTGACATGGTTTCTGCTTTAGATGTTATTACTTAGGCTAACTTAATAGTTTGTTTTAAAAGAAAGGTAGAATAACTTTAAGTTTATCTCAGCCATTTTTTAAAATTAAAAAAAAAGTATTCTCATTTGAAAGATAATTAAGTAACACCACTTAAGAATCTTTTTTCTCCACAGCCACTAAACTACGAGAAAAAGAAGTCATACACTCTCAACATAGAAGGAGCGAATACACATCTGGATTTCCGCTTTTCTCACTTGGGTCCTTTTAAAGATGCTACCATGTTGAAGATCATTGTTGGGGATGTGGATGAACCACCACTCTTTTCCATGCCTTCCTACGTCATGGAAGTCTATGAAAACGCCAAGATTGGGACCATCGTTGGTACAGTTTTAGCCCAAGATCCTGACAGTGCTAATAGCTTAGTAAGGTATTGTATGCTTCAATCTTTTATATTCATAAAGATTTTTATTGCTTCTCATATTAATTTAACATAAATAAGGAGATAAAGTATTTTATTTACATGTTTTTTCTATTAATGTAATTAAATTACAATATTAGGTGTTTCTGTTGACTAGGTTGGTGAATGGGTTGCTATCAAATTAAATATATATTTGGCTATTTTCATAAATGGATTATTAACCAAATATATTAATTATTCCACTTGGCTTAAAGAATGGGCACATGATTAACTGAGAAAAGTCTTGTAGATATGTACACACATAGGAGAGGATGTGTTGACTCTTTGGTGATAAGAAGTATATACAATACACAAAGTAATGATTTGGGAATGCACCCATGTCTGTCTGATTCCTCTGATCAGACTAGCAGTGTGAGTTTAGGCAATTATCTACGCTTGTATGTGAAAGAGCAAAAGTAATATTTATCTCTCAGAGTTCTTGAGAGGGTGCATGAAGCAATGTACATGGATCACCAAGCAAAGTGGCCAGCACTCAGAAGTCACTCAATAAATACCACCTTGTACGAGGCACTGCAGAGTGCTGACTTAGAGAACGGACACTGGATATAGGCAAACCATTGTTGGAGTTCTAGTATCTCTACCCACTAGCTGAGTGATTTTATACTGTCAGTGCCCGCTGTGGCACACTGTTGCCATGAGAATAAAATCAGCTGGGAACATGGATTGGAGGTACAAGTGCCGGCAAGAGGGGGGCTTCCCATATTTCTGGGAGAGCCCTGAGCAACCTCCTCCATGGCCTTTTTTCAAGCCTTATACAACAGGTGTGGGGGCCCACACACAAGAGCTATGTGCTTAATGATAACTACGTGCTTTTTCTTCCTGGGCTCAACTCTCACCCTGCTGCACCACAAATGTCCTATGTATAACACCTGCTTGCTAATGAGCAACTCAACTTAACTCATTAATGCCTGCAACTGCTTGAGGGCTTGTCTCTGGGCAGTCAAACATCTCCCTGCCAGCTCGGAGATTGTCCCGCTCCCCGAGTCTACCTCCAGAGCTGGTGACGCTTCCACAAGCTTGATGCACAGTCTCCTGTATCACACAGTCATTCAACCCTGAGGAATCTCAAATTCCTAACGTATGAAGAAGGACTAATGCGACAGACGTAGGTTAATAGAATTAAATTAGATTAAAATGAAGGACTTAGCATAGTTCCAAACACATCATGTAAGTCCTCACAAATAGTATTGAATAATATTGTCACAAAGAAAAGATATTTAAAACTTTCTTGCATAATCAAAACCATCGTGTCTCATTTATGGCAAAATTAAGAGGGCTTCATAAATGCATAAAGCGACTTAGTTACCCTGTATTTATAGCCTTGGAAATCCTAAGGTTCTTGAAAGTTTGACATCCTTAATGTACTTCTCTGCTTTGTTTTTCTTTTTTTAAAATACAATGCTTAGTATGAATCCATTCTAACAAAAGATGTGACCTAATCACTTCCCAAAGTCTCAACTTCCAAATACCATCATATTGGGCATTAGGCTTCAATATGAATTTTGGGAATATACAAGCATTCAGTCCAAACTCTTTGGACTGGCACTAGGGAAAGACATCAGGGATGGTGCTCAATGTTCTATAATTCACAGCACAGCTCCCAGCACAGAGCATTGTCCAACATCAAGTCAATAGTGCTGAGGTTGAGAGAACGTGAAGGAGTAGGAAAAATTAAGTCAGAGCCTGGCAAAGCCTGCTTGCACTCACAAAAAGACACTTGGGAAAGATATATTTGGCAGATATGTTTCCATTTGTATAATTGAAATGCATGCCCAGTCATATGATGTTTCAATATATATAAATTTCAATTAATAAAAAGATAAGTCTATAATTGCCCCATGATATAATTATTTGGCTCAGTATTTGCCCTGTATTATTGATAGTATTTAAGTCAATGCTCTCCATGACACATGCATTCCCCCGTTGTTGCATACTGGATGACTGGTATGTTGTTTTCAAATTCTAATATAAAGAGCATGAATCTATTATCATATGCATTACTCTCTCTGCTTTGTTTTGGTTAGAGAACTAAAATGAATCCTGCTAAAGCTGCCTTAAAATAATTAGACTCCATTGCTGCTGTTTGGGGTATAATTTACATAATATTTATTCTTGATTTTAATAAAAATGTGTCATTCACATAGGCCTCTAGGTGCAAACAGTGAAAAAAAAAAACATAAAACATTAACAAACACAAAAGCAAACCTTATATGTCCACCTTTCTCAGGGACCGAATGTTTGTACTAATTAAGGAAAAGCACATTGAAAAGATGTACTTTGCTGTGTGCCCTGAAATGCAATTAACTCTAAGTTTGTAGAATTGCTAATGAAAGGGAGTTTGAGTTTTACAGAGGTTTTCAAAAAGCTTCCTGACTTTAGTCTTTTGTATTTCAATTTTGTAAACTATTAATAAAGCACTTCACATTTCTAAGGATATGCCATGTCTAGGCTTTATCTTTTCAACTCTAAATAAGATGTGCAATTTGGAGCAATATAATCATCACTTTTAAACAAACAAAAAATAAAATAAAATAAAATAAAATAAGAGCCTGGTTGTTTACCAGCAGTGAAGAAATCGTTGATTTAAACAGGTTGCAATTACTAGCAGGCATACTACAAATGGAATTCAGGAATTTCACAGATTACCTACTAAGAGATGAGTATTCTGTGTTGAACACAAAAAGCTAGAGAGTTCTTGGAAATCTGACCTTATATTGCATAACTATTAAAAATCTGGGTTGGCAATTCATTACTTGATATTTATTGAACAAGGATTTTTTTATGGTATAGCAACACTGAAACTGTCTGTGTTATTGTTTCCATTATACAAATGAAGACACCAACGCTCAGAAAATTTAATTAATATGACCATGTTTGCAGAGGGGTCAAATGGAAGATTCAGAATGCAAATCCGTTTGCGCTTTTTGCTAAACACTGTTTTTTTAAGCCCACAATATCTGTCTTTTACATCCTTCAACTAATAAAAGGAAAACATAAAATTATGTGCCTTTAAAAAAATTAAGCATTTTAGATTAGAAAAAAAATAATGTTTTAAATGCTCAGAAAGCCGCTGGTCAAATGTTGGTACCTGACGTCCAATGTATGGTTCATTTCATGCATTGGAAAAAGGGATGCTAAAGACAGTCAAGTCTCTTTAACTTAGCAGCATCTCAGAAGTAAAATTCTTTTCTATTTTAGTTTCTTGATATTTTAAAGTCAAAACTATACTCTAGTATAAGAAACAAAAATTATTGAAATTCCCCAATCATATTTCTCATCTGATGAAGAGCTTTAGCAGCCAAATTTACCTAAGTATATGCCCTCATCTTACTTTTTCTTCCTCTCTGATGTAGAACATGAATTTATCTGTGAATTTACTCATTGACTATTTTTTTTTGTATGATAACTTTAAGGTAATAAAAAGGATATATTAAATAGTTTGCATAATGGTTCCTAAAGTTCATGAGAACACTCTTTAGAAAACAAACAATAGCCCGTTTTGAAAATATTGGGCAGACTTTAAAAAATCTTTCTGATGTAAGATATCTTTGAAAAATGTCTGAAGAGTATTAGAGGTGTTTACTCAGCAGTTTTGAGATTTACCATGGCCTTGGTAGACACATTTTTCCAGTACATTCACGGCATTAGGGTATCTTTTCCTTCATCTGCATCTCTAAAGTTTTTATAGAATTCAAGAGGAGATAGAAATTAGAAATACAGCATTAATTTTGGATGTTATAGCAGCAAGAGAATAAAGGATACTTCGAAATTATGACAATGTTGTTTTGCAAAGTTGAAGAAGGAGAGTGAAAAACTGATTAAGAAAATTTGGACACAAGATTCAAACTTTGGAAAAGATGAACAATAACTACCAGATATGTTTCAGACTATTTTCACTTCAAAGATAATATTTGATAATGTTAAAGGTAGTACTGGATATCTTTTTTTTTTTTTTTTTTATTGAGACAGAGTCCCACTATGTTGCCCTTGGTGAGTGCCGTGGCATCACAGCTCACAGCAACCTCAAACTCTTGGGCTTAAGCGATTCTCTTCCCTCAGCCTTCTAAG
The DNA here is from genome assembly GCA_963574655.1 of Perodicticus potto. Lineage (NCBI taxonomy): Eukaryota > Metazoa > Chordata > Mammalia > Primates > Lorisidae > Perodicticus > Perodicticus potto. The sequence continues at coordinate 1,527 of CAUYRH010030560.1, read as the reverse complement.
TAGCTGGGACTGCAGGCACTGCCATAATGCCTGGCAGTTTTCATTGTTGTTGTTGTTGTCGTTGTTGTTTGGCCAGCCCCAGTGTTTATGTCCGGCACCCTAGGATTAATGAAATTGCTGATAGCTCAATTACTTAGAGGTATACATTACAGATGAAAAAATTATAGCTGTTTTGGAGGTTTTTACCTCTTTTACTTTTATTTCCTGGGATTGAAGTTTTGATTGAGGAAGTTAAAAAGCTTTCCAAGATTTTCAAGGGCTGTATGTACTGCCATTTTTGTTAAGCACTAAACATAAAGCCTGTCTTATTGTGTGAGAAGTAATCATTTTGTGTTTTTTTGAGAAAGGTTATTTTCTTGATGCTTGACTTATGTAGTAAATTGCCTCCCCGAAGACAACAAAGGGAACTTTAAAATTTTAATAACCTGAACTATATACTTCAGGGTGACTTTCTGTTAAGCTAAAGATGATACCAAACTATTGTGATATTCCATAAGATAGGTATTACATCAACTTTATCCCAGCCAGAGATCATATTCAATAAAATTTACAAAATAGCTATTTGAAGGGCATAATATTAAAGAACATGGTCTCACCACTCACATAATGAACCTGGAAGTATCTAAAATGAAGCAATGGAAAGAAGTCTTCTATAAACCAACTAGTATTTCTCCAAATCAAGTTATATAAAAATAGATTTCGTTACATTAGCTTTAATATACTTTCTTTTGAGGAAGTGAACAATATAATGAAAACAAGAAGGGCCTCTGTGGACAGAAATTTTATTATTGAAATAAAAAAATAACTTTTCCAATGCACTGTAGCATGACAAATAATTATCATGACTATACCTACATTATCAAAGGGAAGTCAGGTGTCAAATGATGTCCTGACAGTTTGTTTAAAGTAGTTTCTGTTAAAGGAAATACTTGAATACAGGTAATCATATTGAGATAAGCTTTTACTATGATCATAGCTTATATGCCTGTTTGTTGGTCCATGAAGTACTAATTTGAGTAAGGAATTTTTATCGTATTTCATTATAATACATTTTCTTTTTACTTTTGTCATTGCTTTAAAACATATTCCCTAGATATATGAAATTGTGCATATTTGAAGGACAAAAAAGAGAGCAGATGTAAAAATAAAAAAATTATAATCCATATTTATAAATTTTAATGGCAAGTCTGCAAGAAAATCACCTGTGCAGCGTAAGGTTTAAATGCGTCCATTTATCTGCCAGTGTGAAATCACTTAAGGAATTGAATAGGGAGCTCGTCTAGTAGGACAGCTCTTAAGGACTACTCAACAGTTCTGAGCAGGTACTAACTCTTTTTTTTTTTTTTTTAATTAAATCATAGTTGTGTACATTGGACAATCATAGAGTACAATGTGCTGGTTTCGTATACAATCTGAAATATTTTCATCAAACTGGTTAACATAGCCTTCATGGCATTTTCTTAGTTTTTGTGTTAAGACATTTATATTCTGCATTTAGTAAGTTTCACCTGTACCCTTCTAAGATGC